>JAUPMG010234615.1:0-23059 GCA_031762675.1 Pachysandra terminalis
CAATTAAGCTTGGCAAGAAAGACTAATAAACATGAATAACTAGGTTAAAATGGTAAGTGCTAGGCACTTATCAGAAAGTTGTCTTCTTCTTTTCACCAGATCATGCCAAGTTAACTTCCTCCAGAATTTCAAGAATAGATTTCTTGACACCGTCTTCGAGTTGTTCCAGTGCTTCTTGTATCTCATGTTGAATTTTGAATACTTCTGCCATTTATGGGATATCATCACTATCCTCATCAATTGGGCTTTTAACAATGTAAGCTTCAGGCCCAGGTTCTTTAATTGTTATCCCATTCGAAACAGCTTTCGAAGGAGAATATTCGAGATGATCTGTCTCAGACCACAAATGGTATATAATATGCCCCTCGAGCATAACAATTCGAGTACAACGAGCCTTCAAAGCAGGTTGTTCAGAAGTAGACTCGGACACATCAAGCCTTTTCTTTTCTTCTTTTTCTTTTTTTTTTCTTATTCTTTTTTCTTTTCTTCTTTCAACTTCCTCTTCGAAGGCCCAAGCTCAGATAAGGGAAGATCAGGATTAGCTTGAAGAACTAGCAATGCTGGAAAAGGGATTCCTCGAGGGAGTGAAATCTGACATTCACCAACTGGTTCAAGTTCATCATATTCGGTAGCATCTGCCAAGTAGACTTCGAGCTTGTCGAATGGACATGGATCAACAACATGCTGAACCATTTTACCATTTCAAATGACCTTGCAACATTGATGGTAAGTCGAAGAAACCAACTTGCATCGATGGATCCAAGGTCTTCCAAGCAAGATGTGATAGATTGGCTTACTATACAACACATGGAACAGAGTAGGATGTTTATAAGGTCAAACTTGTAATTCGAGGGTGACCCAGAGCATAATGACTTCGAGCATCGAAGCCATAAATCCTCATAGCTTAAGGAATCACCCTCTCGGATGAAACTCCAATGGACTTCAAAGTGTCTATTGGAATGATGTCCAGAAAAGATCCAGCATCTATCAAGGATCTTCGAATTCAACTCCCTGCAGTACATAATTCAAATATAGGGCTCTTCTATGGTTCTCGTATGAGACAATCGTGTCTTCTTTTCCGAAGGTTATTAAACCTCCTTCTGACATAGCAGTGGCACATTCCTCCTTCACTTCTTGTAATGAAATTCATTGAGCGTACACTTGAATGGCTATCTGCTCAGACTTCGAAAAACCTATTTCTTTCGTGCTCTCCTCGAGCCTTTGATACTTCAACAGACCTACCCCTAGAGGATATGCAAGGTCTCTGGTCACATTAGAGACTATGACATTGATAGCAGCTCCCTTGCCCTTGTGATTAGGTAAGAGATCGGTAAGCACCTTCTCCTGATGCAGTTCAGCTTCTCCAAGCTTCACTTGAAGGTAGTAAAGCTTTCTCAAAGTATAGCAATCAATTGCGCTATGTCCAATGTACTGATGATATTTGCAAAATTTTGGATTACCCCGATCTTTTGCCAAAGGCGCTCTCTTGGGAGCAGGGATTTTGATACAGTCATCCTTCATCTAATTTTCAATACATTGAATTGAGCTAGTGTATAGTCAGGCTCGGGAGGAGGATCTCGAGTGTCTTTATACTTCCTCGTCTTCTTTGAAGGACTATCCTCAATTAGGATAGTTTCATTTCTTTTTCTTTCATTTTTTTTAATAGGGCTCAGCATTGAAACAGTTGTCCTTCGAGCTGCCTCACACAATCTAGTAAAACTTGAAATGCCCAAGTCTTCTAAATGAATCATGTATTCGAGAAGAATCCCATTAATACACTGTTCCACAAATTTCTCCTCAGCCACAGTTTTGGTGCAGGACATCACCAATGCTCAAAATCTTCTCACATAATCAACAAGTCTCTCAGAAGGATCGTGTTGCTCTCTACTAAGGTCAACAAAAGTGTACACCTCTTCAGTAATAAAAAATTTCTTGTGGAACAAAGCAGCTATTTCCTCCCAAGTTTCTATGGAACCTGGTGTGAGATTATTGTACCATGAGTAAGCTTTTTCTTATAGGGACTTCGAAAATTTTCTAAGTCTGAGATCATAATTCGAAGCATGGGTTCCCAAAGCTTCAATGAAATGACTAATATGTTATTTCACATTTCCCATTTGACCAGTGAACTTAAGGAAGATAAGACTTGTATAGTCCTTCAGATATGGTTTCCTTAACAAGGACAGAGGATATGGGGGACGATAATCACTGTTGATCCAATAAGGATCTTGGCTTTGTGATTTCATCAGTAAGTCATCTACATCCTCCAAAGTAGCAGCTGGGGAGTAGAAGATGACAAAGGTGATGGTGGTGTCACAGTTGGTTGAACAACTAGTGAAGACAAAATTGCCTGTGAAGGCAAAGCAGTAGAAAGTTTCTCGAAGGTAGGCCTGGTTGGCTCTTCCCTCGGGGTGGTGACAGTAGTGACTGATGGTGGAGGTGGAGGTATGCAACTATAACGACCTAAATTTTTTAATTATGTATGCTTGATTTAGTTAGCCATTATGATGTTTATTTGCCTTTGCTTGGATTAACCACTGGGTTAATCCTACTGTGCGAACAATTGTGATCACGCCTTTTAGACCTAGGCACTACACACCCTAGCATGATCCTTTTTATTTGTGATGTGTGGTGAGGATTTCTTGGATCCTTTGATTTATGATGTGTGGCCATGATTGTTTGTTTCCTTTTTGTTTTGAATTCAATGGCTAGGATTGCAAGAGACATGGTGGTTGGAGGGGTATACCTACTCCCACTCATGTCTAAATCCAATGGTTTAGATTGTAGTGGTTGAAATCAAGGAGACAACACATTGGACCTAGACCCTAGGGGCATGGCTTTCTCTTTGTTTGTCTCTTCCATGCATAGGAGAGGTTGTATGCATCAGTCTTAGAGAAATTCTTGGTTGGAGAAGCTTAGAGAAAAAGAGGAGCTTGAAGCTTGTGTTAGCATTGAATTGAATCATTTTCCATCTTCTCAAGGTAAGTGATCTTGTTCAACATGGTCTTTGATTGAATTAGGAGAACAATGACATCTTCTTTGAGTAAAGTGATTAAGTTTAATATCTTTGATGTTTTAGAACTTATTTTGGGAAGATCTTTTTGAGTGATGTTTAATGGTATCATGATAGTTGATTTTGTATGAGATTTTATGTTATGCATGCTTACATTTTTATGATTTGCATTTAAATAATCCAAATCTGAGGTTCGGTGGCTTACTCGGTGTGCCAACTGTTCACCGAACAACCCAGAAACTTCTTGTGACTTCATCGGTTTACCGAGAAGTCCACCGAGCTTAGGACGCTTCAAAATTGGTCTGTAAACGGATTCCCCTATTTGTTAGGAATCCAACAAGACCAATTTGAGGGGATTCTGACTTATACACACAAAGATATGACCATTTTAGTGTAGGGGTGTCAACCTAGAAAATACTTGCCCGACGCTCCGAGGAGTGCACCCAGAATTCTTGGAATTTCATGGTCCCTGAAAAGTCCGTCGAGACCCATTTCGGTGTGCGGAGGCTGACTTCAGTGCACCGAAAGGTACGCCGAGCCAACCCAGACTTGTCCTTTTTAACTGAAAGTTCACATACAAGCATAATTTGACCTAAATAGACTGATTATGATGCTAGTTTTATTAGATTATCATTATTTATTGTAGTTACTTCATTACAAATCCGAGTATGAGTGAAGGTTGTCTTAGAACTAATCCTTTTCCTCAAACATGTCCGCTTGACTTGAAACTTTGCACACAACCCATATTTGATCTAATTAGATCAAATAAGATGTTTGTTTGGTTCAATTGTGAATACTTCATATAGTTGCTTCCTTATTGACTCATGTGCTATATTTATTGATTTTCCGATTGATGGGTGAGATTTTGAATGAGCATGTCCAAGACTCTAATATTAATTCTAGCATGTGTTATATCTATCTAAAGCTGAGGTTGCTCACATGTACATGATGCCTAATCAGTTAAATCTCTTAATTGTTTCCATATTGTTTGTGTAATTATTACAATCATGGTATTTGATTTGTACACATTGGACACATGATCTGATTGCTTAGCTAATGAGCACTTTCTCACTTGCACATCATTTGCTTCATGACCATGGATTTGGTCTACGAGCCTTACCCTTTTCTTGAATCCATAATTCTGGATTTCAAGATGACTATGAGAGAATTATGATATGGAAATCATAATGCGCAAAGAGACTTGCAATTGTTTGTGTTGAGGGATTGACCATCCCAATATACCTTCTTTTGTACCATATTAAGAGTAAATTTATGTGTGGTTATTAATGAGTATGATTTTCTGAGATTAATCCACGTAATGGAACCTTGGAGTATTACTCATGATAAAAAAAATAAGTGGGGGGATTGTGTCTCCTAGGTTGAGAACCCTTAGGAACTCTATCTGCGCTCATAAAATATCCTATCCTTGAGAAGGCCCTGTATTGGGGGATGGTTCAATAAGACATCTTGCTCAAGGACAGATCAATCACGTGAGAACTTTCTTCATTAATATTAATATATTAAACAGCTTGTATTTCATCTTTGGGAGTAGCCCTATATTGGGGGGATGGCTCGAGAAGACATCTTGCCTAAAGATGAATTGATCTATGTGAAACTCACACAGATTGCATCTCATATTAGAATGTTTGTTTGAATCATATTGGTGATTTTATATGGTAAGCGCACAGCATGCATAAATTAAGACTCGACCTCATGCATCCTAGATTCATGTCATTTCACTCACATATTTACTATTGTTATAGCATCCTAGATTCATGTCATTTCATTCACATATTTATTGTTGTTGGATAGCATCCTTGTTACACATCATTTTATTCACATATTTTTACTGATGTTGGATATCATTGAAGAGTAGCTTTGGCCCTACTTCAATCGTAAATTATGTTGGACTTGATTTCTCACTGGCTATGTGTAGCTTATGCTCTCAAGCAATCACCTTTCAGGTCTTTTAGATGAAGGTACTCGAGATCATGAAGACCAAAACGAAACCTTGATGAAGATGAAGACATTTATTATGAATGATGTTGTGTAATATGGATTTAATCGATTTTACCTGGATTATCTTGTTGGATGACTATTTAAATGGGGATTTGATTTAGTATAGATGACTATTTAAATGGGGATTTGATTTAGTATAGAACTTAGTTTCTATTATTTGTTTTCCTCTGTTTAATTTTGGATTGAATGTAATATTTACTTTACTATTACTCTTTAATATGATCTTCTAGGATAACCTTGATATTCTGATGTTCAGTTTCATATAGACATTAGTCATTTCTAGGATTATATTCGATATTTTTACTAGAACTTGTAGTAGGGTTTATTCGCTATAACTTAAATGTTTATATAGTTGATTTTCGATATTTATTGGGAATTGATTCGAAGCACTAGACTAGTGTAGATTTTTGCTATTTTTGCTTGAAGGTTGTTGTAATGGTTATTATCCTAAGAATATTAATTTTCCATAACTTATGTAAATTCATTTATGATTTAACAGCCTTGGTTAGATATTGCTTACCACTCCCACAGCCATATGGGGTGAGAGTTACGAATTAAGCTTAAAATCTCAGAATTGGGATTTTTTGGTTTGGTTTGTGATAGCAACCTACCTGAGATGCTGCTTAAGCAACAGTAGCAGTATGCCTGGGAAATACAACCATAAGTTGTTGATGCATAACAGCCATGTTCTCAAGCAAAGAGATGATCAATGCATTATCATTGGGTGGTGGTGCTTTCGAAGATGAAGGCACTGATGACGTGACAGTAGATACAACTGTAGAAGCATGTAAAGTAGGATCTATATGAGGAACCTGGCCAGCGGTAGTAATGTTGATAGGAAGTTCTGAGGGCCATTTGAACAAATTAAACTGATCTAAGTATGAAAAGAAAGGAGACAAACAAGTTCCCCAGTGGAGTCGCCAAAAATGGTGATGCACAAACCGTTAAAAGACCAATTTGACAAACCAATATCAATTGACCCAAATAGTTTGAGCAACAGAGAGTTTGAATACTTGCTTGCACTAGCCTAAATCAAGTAATGACGATTCCAATGAAAGGTTTCCTTTTAGAAGAGACTAAACAAAGGAAGAAGAAACAAAGATCAGTCAGGAATGATCAGAAAGACCACCACAGAACGATTCTAGAAAGAGGATTCTTTAGACAATAGCTCTGTGTAGTTAAAATTCTCAGAGAATGTCCAATGTCTAGGAATCCCATCCCTCTTTCATGTGCATCATTGATCTTATATAGCCTCAGAGTCATTATTTGACCATTTACAACGCTCATCAATACATTCAAAACAGCTCATTGATGTATACAGGCGTTTTTCTTTGAATATTCAAAACGCCTTATTAAATACACAAAGTGTTTAATAAATGCATTCGAAACGTTAGATCAATAATGATTATTAAGTTATACAGCTAATGATACATTATTCCTTCTGTGATGATTAAGTCTCTTAAATACTAAAAGATCTTTGAGGATTCTGAGAGGACTTGTCTCTCTGGCCCTTCAGTCCTGAAAGTCTAATGTTTATTTTTCCCTATGTTGTAAATGAATGACCTTGAATTCATGAACTTCGAGCAATGATTGGATGTCAAAGAATGTTCCCTTAAATGCATATAGTTTATAATATTATGATTTCGAAATATCATAATGATCATTTTGAGTGACTATCTCGAAAGATGACTTCGAGATAGCAATATAATGATTTTGAAAGATAATTCAAAATACAAATTATCTTAAGAAGTAATTTTGAGATAGCACAATGCCTATTTCGAATGACTATTTCGAAAGATGATTTCGAGTCATTAAATTGTTATCACAAAAGATGATTCGGAACATCAATGACTTTGAGATTATAAGGTCATTTTGAGATATCTTGAAATACATAAAATATTTCAAAAGATAACTTCCAAATAGCATCATGCTAATTACTTCATTATATGAGATATTACTTATAATGACGAATTGGCCCTCTAGTGGTAGCTAACATTTAATTATTTCTTATAAAGTATCGATGTCACACACACACACATCCGTATATATATATATATATATATATATGTATGTATGTATGAGTTCAAAAGATAATTCTATTATTTAATCTAAGGTCCATCTCAAGTATATCTTTAGAATACTGGTTTGAAGTCCGTCTCAAGAAGAACTTCAGAATGCTGATTTGAGGTCCATCTCAAGTAGAGCTTCAAAATGTATACTAGTTTCGAAATAATTCTCCCAAATTAAATGGGCTTTCAAAATATATCTCTCCGAAAGGTTTACTTCCAATAGAGTGGGATTTCGAAGTAATAGTTGAGATTTTGAAGCCCTTTGAATGATTTAAATGCATAAGTAATCCTACTTAGATGACACTCTATTATTGGATCAAATTGATTTTCAAATTGCCTCATCATCAGTACCAACTAGTCCAAATCAAAATGGGTATGAACAGTCTAATACACAAATTAAAAAAATATATATATATATATATACTAGAACGGTTGTACTGGTCAGTCCAAACCGATACCAATTGTACCGGTCCGGTCCGTATTAAGACCCGGACCGATCCGTAGATACATGCATTAGGGTTCTTAGGCATGACTATGTACTTTCCTTGAAAAAACATATCTACCCTGCGATAACGACAGCGAAAGAGTCCCGACCACAAATAATTGACATATTTAAATCTACTCCATTTCCTTTCTTTTTCATTGCAATTAAACCTTTGTTTTTTTTTCCCTTCCTTCAGTATTTCAAGCAGCCCCAGAGCTTCATCGATTCTTTTACTTCCCTTAAGTTTCCAAAAACCAGCGTAGGCGTTCAACGCGTTGCAAGTCTGTCTGCGTCAACACGCTCCCACTCCCACTCCCACGTCGATATCTGCATACACACAGATCTTCATCTCATCAAATCTCAGTGAAGAAAAGAAAAAAAAAACAATCGATCATCTACAGTACCCTCCATCTCCGATATTCAAAACTCCACCCAGTAAGAGATGAAACCCAGAAATTTCTTACAAAATCTGATGAAACCCTTCAAATCTAATTCCAATTCAGGAGGTAAAACAAAACAATTTCCCTTTCACGTACATACTTTTTTTATATCTTTTAAGATCCCCTGTACTCACCATGATTTGCTATGTGGGTTTCATTTGATGTTAACCAGATGGGAAAAAAGAGGAAGATTTGGAGAAGATCGCCGCACAAGAACAGAAATTTTTCTCTTTCGAAACCCTTGTGGCTGCAACCAAAGACTTCCACCCAGATCACAAGCTCGGCCAAGGTGGGTTCGGCCCTGTCTACAAGGTAATCTTCAATCAGTGTCTCTCAAGGTTCTTGAATTTTTGTGATTCTATATATGTTTTTATTAATTAATTTATTTTTGGTTTAAATCTATGATGGGTTTAGGGGAAACTGAGTGATGGAAGAGAGATTGCAGTGAAGAAGCTGTCTCATAGCTCAAATCAAGGGAAGAAAGAGTTCATGAACGAGGCGCGTCTGTTAGCGCGTGTGCAGCACAGGAATGTTGTAAATCTGTTGGGTTACTGTGTTCATGGCGTGGAGAAGCTTCTTGTCTACGAGTACGTCTTTAATGAGAGCCTTGACAAACTTCTCTTCAGTAAGTCTCTCACCTTCTCACCATTTCTTTTTCTCCTCTTCTTCTCCATTGCCTTTTATGATTCAGACCGACTTATTATTTTTTATTTTTTTTTTCTTAAGCTCCAAACATTTGCCAGATGGCAAAAAACAAATTGCATTTCCTTCAACTACAAACATTTGAGATTTGACAAAATCAATTGGTTATCTTATCCTTTTGTTTCATTTCATATGAGTTTTAAGTTAATCTCAATTCTCAAGTTTTATATGGACAAGCTTAAACACGTGTTATAATGTGGATTAGGCTTAGGATGGTCAAAAGTCAAAATCAATCAAGGCCGTTGGGTTGGTTGACGATATTATATCTCTCAGCTTCCTTGTGCTTGGAACTCTCAACTCTATAGTAAAACCGTGAATCATAGTGACGTATCATTGACAGCTTGAAGTAAATCCAACGGTTGACAGCGTGGTTCTTGTAATCACTAACGTCAAATGATGCTTTTTATTTTGACCGTAGTAGGCTAATTTGGTGAGACTTTTTATACGTTCGTTGGGTATGACGTCATGTTGCACTTGCGTAAGGAACGGTGCGGGACTGATTCCTTAATGTAGCAAACTCATTACTAATGAATAATGATATGGTGTGGACGATCTTATTATTTTGATTTTTTTGACTGATGATGATGGAGATTGGATGGTCATTGATGCAGATTCGGGGCGTAGACAAGAGCTTGATTGGAAGAGAAGGTACGAAGTGATCGCTGGTGTGGCACGCGGGTTACAATACCTTCACGAAGACGCGCATTGTCCAATCGTTCATCGTGACATCAAGGCAAGCAATATCCTTCTTGACGACAAGTGGACCCCGAAGATCGCGGACTTTGGTATGGCCCGCCTCTATCCTGAAGATCAGACGCATGTCAATACACGTGTGGCTGGCACCAAGTACGTGTTCTTCTCTCGTACATTTTGATGATGGTAATGTCATCATGGCCTCTGATCCGATGGCTGTGAACGTCGGTGGTAAGTTAATTTGATGGGATGAATGTTGTTGTTGGAAACAGTGGATACATGGCTCCTGAATACGTGATGCATGGACAGCTGTCATGGAGAGCAGATGTGTTCAGTTTCGGCGTCTTGATGCTGGAGTTGATAAGCGGCCAGAAGAACTCAAACTTCAACATAGATCTAGATGCTCAAAATCTGCTCGATTGGGTAAGAGCTCTCTCTCTCTCTCTCTCTCTCTCTTTTTTTTGCTTTAAAAAACTCAATTTAAAAAAAATATCTTAAAGGTAATGTTTTTTAAAACTTAATAGAATTGATTGTACTTTTCAAAAGATTTTAATACGAGTTGTGGTGCATTGTATTGGGATCACTCGTTTTCAAAACATCATTTTAATACGAGTTGTGGTGCACTGTATTGGGATCACTCGTTTTCAAAACATCATTTTTAAATTTCTCTATTGGTTAGTGCATTCTTGTCTAATAGGTGGTGCATCATTTATAGAATGCACCATCCAGTGAGACTGCCCTCGCACATTTGATGGTGTGTGGATGCACCACCCATTGGGCGTCCCTTGCACACTTGGAGGTGCAATGATGCATCACTCGATGAGCACGGATGCACCATCTAATGGGTAGGGATTCACCAACTAGTGGAGAGAAATTTGGAAGAGGGAGATGAAACTAAAAATAGGTATTTTGAGAAAGAGAGATCGCACTACAGTGCACGACCACTTGTTTTAAAACCTTTTGAAAAAATAAAATCAATTTTATTAAGCTTTAAAAAACATTACTGACTTTAAGATATCTTCAAAAAAAATATAATAAAAATACATTTTCCTTTTTTTTTTTTTATTGAGCCATTCGGTTTTCTGGGTTTTGGCCAATCTAGAATGATCGTTTGGTCCAGCCATTGCAAGAACATTGTTATAAATTTAAACCAATCCAAGAACATGAGGGTGTTTAGTCAGTCCACTGCCTTACGAAATGACAAAAACATCTTCCATATAGTCTCTAAGATATATCCAACCCTTCAACTTGGGGGTGGCAATGGATTGGGAGTTGGAACCAGTTGGGATCAAGGTTTATATTGATGAGACTTAACCAATCTGAATCCATTCATTTATCAAACAAATCCATCTAAAACCACCTAATATATTTTAATCTGCCCATCTTACCCTTAATAAAATGATAAGTAATTATATTATTTTAAAATATTATGTTTTGTATTTGGTTTGCTAGGGATAGAAATCTTAATTTGATATTTTCAATCAAATGATAAAAATACCTACTCTTATTTTAATCATTTTACTGAAAACACAAATACACTCTGCGACCAAAAATAAAAAATAAAAATAAAAGAGCAGTAGGGTATTTTTGTAGTTTGATTAAGATATCAATTTAAGATTCCTATCCTTACAAAACTAAGCTTGGAAATCCCTAAAAAGCCACAACCCTAATGTGGGAAAATAATTAGGGTAAATTCCACAAACCTCTCTTGAGGTTTGGTATAATACCCATACACCTCCCTTATCTTTCTCAAAAGGACAAATACATCTTCTTTACTATCACCATTCAGACATAGACTTCCCCTACACTAACGACACTTAACGGAAATTATCAATTTTTATATGTTTTAGACTATGTTGCCCTTGTATGGGGGTGGGGGTAGGTTTAAATACAAGGGCCAAATAGTCTAAAACTTGTGAAAATTGATGATTTAAGCTCCGTTAGTGTAGGGGAAATCAATGTCCAAATGGTGATAATAGAGGGGATGTATTTGTCCTTTTAAAACGGCTAGGGGAGGTATATGGGTATTATGCCAAAGCTTAAGGAAGGTTTGTAGAATTTACCCAAATAATTATATATCTGGATGTGGTATTTGTTATGTACTCTGGCACCATTCAAAACAAGACATGTTAGTGATTTCCAAAGCATAATGTGGCATCATTTGATTGATGTTGCTGGAAACATCATTTGATTTTTGCATTCCAAAATCTAACCTAACATGTCAATCCACCAAAAACATGTCCTGCTTTGAATGGTGTTGAGGTACATAACCAATACCCGTTCGGGTATATAATTATTTTCAGCATGGCATGATGTGATTCATGTTGTAAAAAATATTTTCTTTCCAGATTTTGTTGCCCCTACCTTCATAAAAAGTCGGAAACATATCATCTGGAGCGTGCATGTTTACATGCTCTGACGGATGCACGCTATACATCTAGTCGTCTGAAGCATATAGACGCATCATGTGTATCCGCGTGAGCATGTGGACGCGTAGTGTGCATGCGCTAACTCTCATGCCGATTCTCCATCCTCCAAGCTCCTAGATGATATGCTCAAATAAAAGTCCATACATCCTCTACCGATGCCTGAACTCCTTTATTGCATCTATGGTCCATCCATATGATTCTAATCAAACTCAAATCTGAACTACATTGTGGTTTACTGTTCTTGTTTCAGGTATATAAACTTTACAAGAAAGGCAAGAGATTGGAGATTATGGACCCAGCAATACTCTCTTCGGTGACAGTTCCCAAACAAGTTGCAATGTGCATACAGATCGGGTTGCTATGCACTCAAGCCGATCCCAAGTTGCGGCCTAGCATGCGACGTGTGGTGGTGTTGCTATCGAAGAAGCCCGGCATACTTGAAGAAGAACCATCCAGACCCGGCTACCCCGGGTCCAGATACAGGAGATCTCGCAAGCCAGCAGTCTCATCCTCGACTGCCGGTACTTCCTGTGGGACTTCATCCCAGACCTTTGCCACCACCAGCACCAATTCCCACAGTGCCACCACGCCTCTTGCAAGCCCGTCACCACATTCTATCACCAGCACCAATTCCCACAGTGCCACCGCGCCTCTTGCAAGCCCAACACCACATTCTAGCACCAGCACCAATTCCCACAGTGCCACCACGCCTCTTGCAAGCCCAACACCATATTCTAGCACCAGCACCAATTCCCACAGTGCCACCACGCCTCTTGCAACCCCAACACCACATTCTCGTGGGAAAGCTCCTATGCAAGGATAGGATTTCCTCTGTAAGCAAAGTTTAGGGAATTCTTTTGTATAGTAGGAATCATTGGCATTTTATTTTGACAATGTAAATGTGAGCAAGGATTATACTATAACGAAAGAGAACTTGTAGCTGGAGTGTGATTCTTTGATTCTATACAGATGGGTACTGTTCAATTGCTTTCTTTACTTTAATTAACATGGATTCAGATCCTGTCTCTATAGATCTAATCCTAAAGTGGGTCGGATATCGATTCGGATCGTAGAAATTATTTTAAAAAATGCAAAATTAGTTTTGAATATTCTTGCAAAATAAAGAATGTATTTATTTAAGAAGCAGAACTTTTTTTTTTTTTAATAAAAAAAGGCTTGAAATTTTCACTATTAGTTTTTCGGTACGGCTATTGATCATAGAAAATAAAGAATGTATTTCTTTACAATATTTTTTTTTTTTTTTGTTGAATAACAATTTATTTAATTCAAAGTATTTCTGATACAAGATTTACCCCGTTTATCATTAGAAAGCACTGAAAAAGGGAAATTTGGTGGAGAACGAACCCAACAAGTGTTTTGGCCGAATCTAAATAGACCGGACTGCGGGAAGCGCTAAATTCCATCTGAGTCTTGATCGAGCTAATCTCGGAGGATTAGTGCTGGGCTCAGACTGGTACAAAGATATATATGGGCCCAGACTATTATGAATGCAAAACCTGGCCCAACAACAAGGAAACAGAATTTTCATTGGTGGGCAAGGTGTCAGCAAAAGAAGAAAGAGAATTATCCATTATCCCTAAACTGTCAAACGGTTGCAAGGGATGGTTATAAAAAGGAATCGGCTAAGAAGAAAAAGGTCTCCATAGCAAATCAATTCAATAGCTACACATTATCTTAGTCATTGATCCCTAATGATCACTAGTTAACCGATAGTTTCTACAAGGATCCTGTTGCACCTATTTCTTACTTCGAACTAAGTTTCTTTTAGAAGATCCCTCTAGTCGGTAACAAAGGAATCTCAGTCGAGAGATCAGTTGTTGTGCACCTGTGAAGTAGATTAGTCGCGTTCCCACAGTTAGAGCCCAAGGAACCGCTGGAGGTTTTGTACATTCTTTGTTCATTTTACTTTGTGTCTTTCAGGTTAGAAGGTTTACCTTCTAAGTTGTATGTTAACTTATGTTCTAGTTGTTTTATATAAAAGTGTTGTTAACGTTTAAAATCAGTATTTCTGGCTCAACAACTGTTCCTTCGATATTGGGAACCACACAATCGTCTGAGTCAAAATCTGTCACAATTCGACCGATTCACATAAAAAACTAACTTACGCAGTTTGATTCATACTACCTTTCTTCAGGTGAAATGTAAAATTTTTTGGCACGCCCGCACCCCCTCGGCCACACGATGAGAGAAACACACTACCGACCGGGAGGAGAGGAGGTTTGGTGGTTTTTTTACCAACATCTTCTGGCACGTCTGGTGGGACACATTTGGTGAAGCTAAATGGCACCCAAAACTAAAACAGGTGGACGGTTAGGCGACGATGACCGCAAATGAGTGCTACCTATTATGGGTACTGTCCAAGAGGAAGCACTAGACAATAATACCGCGTTGGTCAAAACACTAGGCCAAACCATCCCAAGTATTGAGGTAGGATCACCATCCACTTCATTTAACAATAGTGTTCTAATGGTTCTACAAGCCATAAACCATACTTTGATAAGGATAGGCGCGGATCAGGGATGCACTTACGTGGTCATTGCAGAAGGATTCACTAGAATGCCTTTTGAGATGGAGTCTGTGATTAGACATGAAAACAATTCGACCGGAGAAGGTGAAACTCGGCCAGAAGGAATATTAGTGGGAATGGAATTTTCAACCCCATTGAACAACCACAAACTACATTGAATGTCCCACCAACTAGGCCTAATCCCCCAAGGTCAGTTAGACCAATAAACGACCGGAGTGAACCACTCGGCCATAACAGTCAGGTACGGAATGACTAAGGATTGTCGAACATCGAAACACAGGCACCCGGATAGGTCAGAGGAATGGAAAGGGATTAGTTGTACCAGTGGGTTCAGGAGGCGGTAGTCATTATGCCAACCCGGCAGTTATCTCGATCGTCATACCGCAAACCATATCCTGATTGGGTAGACCTCATTTATGAGTTCCCCAGGGGATATAAAATCCCAGATTTTTCATTATTCTCAAGAAAAGATGGCCAATCGACCATCGAACATATAGGCCGATTTATGGTAAAGTGCGGAGAAGTGTCACGAAGCGATTACCACAAGTTAAGGCTGTTTGGGAATTCCCTAATCTGCCAAGCATTTACTTGGTACATAACTATGTTACCCAATTTTGTCCAACATTGGGCGAAAATGGAAGAGAAATTTCACACTCAGTTTTATCAGACCGAGCCTAAAGTGTCTATATGTCGCCCCCCGAAATCCGAGATATGGGATCTCAAGGATTTCAAGGGATTAACCTTCAGATCCACATAATGGATGCGACTGTCAAACCAAATATACAAACCAATCCCATGGTTCCACAGAGTATTGCTAAACAAACCAGTGGAAGTCTGATAAATTTAAAACCTTAACAAGTATCATTACAAGATAACCAACAATATCAACATCATTGCAACAATGCTGCCCACATGGGGTCAAAGGAGAAAGTAAAACATAGTTCATAAAACATAAGCACTACTCCAGAGCTCATGCAACTAAGGTCTACTTCATTCGATGTATTCACTTGTTTCATAATAGCGGTGGGCTTGGGAGCTCAGTAGGAAAACTCCATAGAACGACAGTAGATACTTTCATAGACATATAACAAAACAGTTCATTCATGCAAGTTTTTCACCGAACACGTAAGTAATTCACTCCTTATCATGCTTATAAACTAATACACACATTTTACCTATAATTATACAAGATTCCACAATCTCATGATCAAATCAAACTCAACATCTATCAGAATCAATACCCATGACCCCATCATGTTATAACCACATCCTCATGCATATGTTCTCATCCATGAGGCTCAACCAATTGTCACACAATTAAACCACATTCTATTCCACAAGTAATGAAAGATATGCAAGGTGAATGGTACGTGTGTTTGATGTGTGTTGTGATGCATGATGAGTACTGTACTATTTGAGGTGAATGCATTAGTTTGTATGATATGATGCATGTATGAAAGGGTGTTAGGCCAAGCCTAACGATGACTCCCGACCACATATCCTCTATGACACTCTGTAACAGGAAAACGACACAACGACCATGTAACTGTTAGTAATCAATTCTTTTATGGAATACAACCCAAGGTGGAATGCCACCATCTTTCCATTCAGGGAATAAAACCCAAGGCAGGAAATCCGCCCTCTTTCTTTAAGGGAATTTCACCCTAGGCAGCAAATCTGCCCTTTTCCTTCCAAGGAATGGTACCCTAGGTAGGAAATATGCCCTCTTACCTTTCAAGGAATGGATACCCTAGGCAGCTTTCCTTTTGGGATCTACCCTAGGTAGGAAATTCACCTTCATACGAACAATCAGCACAAACGTCTTGTGTTACCCACAACACAAGGGTACCAGTGAGTGCCTCAAGCATCGCTCTCAAATACTATGCAATTTAGAAGACATGCATAAGACCACATACCATTCACACAACAATATATCAAATTAAGATCATTTCACACTCTAACTTTATACCACAAAGCTCATGTCATGATACAACCATTCAAATTACATTAACACATAATATCACACTATACATAGTCAATTTATGTGGAAAAGTAGGCAATTTACACATTTTATTGCACAAAATCTTGTACAGGCACTTCGCACACAAACCAAGAGCATACACACACACACACACACTAAATAGCTTCATGGTGTTTCCCATGAAGTTTCACTTCATTTAGAACTCGGTAGGTGCTCAGTAGCAACCGAGCTTCCTACCGTCCCTCGGTATCAGCCTTAGTAGCTGTCAAGCCTCGGTAGCAGGTCCAGGGAATTTGCCCTGCTTGGCAGCAATCTCGCAGCTGTTGAGCAGGCAATCTCAGCCCAGATTTTGTTTTTCTATATAGGGCTTCGTGCCCAAACTTCCATATATATATCAAATTTTGACATTTTAAAACATAAAAATCATGAATTACACTAGTACAAACCACGTTAACATATCATAATCAAAACCCAACCTTTATAGAAGCTTAAACATAATAATTTCACTAATTCACATGAATCAAAGTCCATAACAAGGAGTTATTCCTAATTTTCATAATTCAACAATCTTAGACATAATCTTCACACAAACATGGAAAATTCATAGATTTCATGCTTAATTCAATCACATACAACACCATGATCCTATATGCATTATTCTATAGCTTTATTAAATTCCATGAACATGCCTACCATAGAACTATGAAAATTCCTACCTCTTTCAAACTTGGATTATTCTGAACTTTCACACCAAAGATCACTTGCAAAAGACGTCCTTTTGCTTTTCCTCTTCTTCTCCTTCTTCCTTCATTTAGAATTTTCTGCTAAAATCCTTCTTTTCTTCTCCCTCCTCGATGGTTACTCTCCCACTACCTTGTACGTAGGAATGTGGAGTTAGTGGGGTTTTTCCCACCACCAGTAGATTCAAATATTGTAAAAAGTCTAAAATGTCCTCACCTCCCTTCTATGGGCCAAATGACCAACCCAAGGTCCATTACAACTCAAGCTTTGGGGCCCAATCCCAAATCTTCTGAATTCATCAAAATTTCATAAATTACCCAATAATTTAACTTAATTACACTTTAGTCATATTCAGCCAATTTCTTATCAATTAAATCCTAAAGTTCATTTAAGTGATTAAATAGGATTTACTTATTAAAATAAGAGTGCGGGGTCAGGGTCAATACACTATGGCCGATTTGGTCCGTTTGAGGCAACTGCCGGATGAAATGACTGATAGATATATAGGGAGGTTTAAAAAGGTGAGAAATAGATGTAGAGTAGTTCTTCTTGAGAGAAACAATGAGAAAACAGATTTTTGATGCTCTCCAAGTTTCTTCTTCTTCTCTTGTAAAATCCCATAATCGCAAAGTGTTGGGAGTCTTGTTCTCAAGGTGGTTTTCCGGGTATGGGAAGACGGTGTATCTTGTGAATGCTGGGTTTTGCTAGAGAAGGTGTTGGATGTTTTTAACCCGGTTGTTGGAGAGGTAAGGGTTTGTACTCCATCCTTGTTTTTCTTCATCATTGATAGTGGATTTGCTTACCGGATTGTCCGTGGATGTAGCCCTTAGTGGTGAACCACGTAAATTGGTTGTCTTGTGGTTTGTTTACTTTCTTTAAACTTTCCATATTGTTTGATTTCTTTGCATACATATATTGGGCATTTCTGTGGATTTTCCGGAATCATTCATTGTTGTTTCTATTATGGTGAGCTGATTATTGGCGTCATACATTGTCGCTATGTCTTGAAGGTGTCACAATGGCGTTCATTTATGGGTTTGAAAACCTTATTGTGGTGGGAGACTCCAGTGTCATCACGCACCTGCTAAATAATGAGGGGCTAGATGGTGCATGGAAAATTGAAGGAATCATAAAAGAAATCCATCTGGTTCTAAATCTCTTTAAGATTGTTAATGTTAGTAACTATTAACGTGAAGCAATACAAGTCGTGGACTCTCTAGCCAACTCAGCACTTAAGGACGGGTCTTATTTTTGGAGATATAACCATCCTAATTTTCTTTAGACAAGTTCTTTCTGGCGCAAAACCACTACTCGATGTACTGTAATTAAGTAATCTGTTGTTGTTGTTGTGTATATATATATATATATATGTGTGTGTGTGTGTGTGTGTGTATGTTCTCTTTTTACCAAAAAAAAAAAAAAAAATTTCCTCTCACTGCATTTGTTGTGGTCCAAGTCTCTTTTTCTTTTAATTTTTTTCTCAGTATCTCAGCATGATCATTCAACCACTCCTCCATAGGGGAGAACATAGGTTTGATTGCCAGACCTCTGTACCCCAACCCTCTTTTGAGGGGATGTCCTACCAACCTCCCAAAGGACGGGAGTACGGTCAAAGTCTAAGTTACTTTATGATAATCAAATCCATATAAAAAACACATTGAATTGAAGGACAAACCAAAGAATAAAATAAAATACATCCCATCCAAAGCATGGTTATTATGGAGGCCACTGTCATACCTGCAAAATGGTATATAACTGTAATCATTATATTATTTTTGAATATACAACATCAATAAAATGCCTTATCCAATTTAATCTCGACAATAAAAATTGTATTCCATCATTCTAATTGATCAAAAAAATATTTTTTATTAGATTATATGTATTTAGATTATTTCTAATTGATTTCATCTATTTTTTTTATTCCTTGGATCCTTTTATATGCATCCCCTTGCACTACCTCATAGTTGTCTACCTAAGTCTACATTTGCATGCCCAAATTATTTTAACCTATTTTTCTTTATCTTATCATTTATTTGGATAACACCCAAACACTTCAAATATGTTCATTTCCTACCTTATATTTTCAAATATTCTCATATATCCATCTCAATATTCTCGTCTCAACAGCACATTCATCATATGAATATGTTACTTCTTGTTGTTCAACATTTTGCTCCGTATGTTTGAACAAGCCTACTAGTTGTCCTATGTAATTTACCTTTTAACTTGAATGGTCATGTCAATGATACGACACTTTAAAGACATCCCCTACCTAAGCTATTCAGCTTTAATCATATGTATAACATCCTAATCAATAATTCCTCTACATAGATAATTGATATAAGATAGTCTTGATGGTCATTTTTGAAAAGTGTGCCATGTCTCCAAGTATTAATGATGCGGTGGTCTCCTTATCATGTCATCATCAATATCACTACGAAGTTGGCATAAATTACATGTGAGATTTTGACAAATTGGCTTAAACTGATAGTCGTGGCATGTCTTTAGCAATTTTACCAAGTAAACTGACAGAAAAAGCTGGGAAATGCTGAATGTTTTGATGTGACTTTCTGGGATCTTTCCTTGGATAAGTTGAACCATCGAGCACTTTGGCCTGAATAGTTTCCTGATGAAGATGTTGGATATTGAGCAAGCCCTCGAAGGTTGACCTTGACCTCTAGCATGGTTGCTTTCTCCAAATGTTTTGACGTGACTTTAAAATTGCCAAAAGTTCCCCTAAATATACCCCAAAAATCAAAAGTGAGAAAATCCCCCATATTGGGGATGTACTGGCCCCACCTATGCCTTTCGACCAAGGGGCCTGGACCCTTTTTTTCCGGGGGTGCCCACTCCTGCTTTATTTCAGGTAATTCTTGAAGAAATGCAGTTTTATGTCTAAAGCTTATTAGATTTGTTTTTCACACAATTCAGGCCCAGCAAGTTTCTTTTAAGCTTAATTTAAGGTTCTTTGCATGTTGCACTTATTGGACCAGATTTTTGAGTCTAAAACTTATCAAATTAAGAAATACTTGCTTTTGGTACTTACGTTGAAAAAGGAATAGTTGTGTTTGGAAGACTGTGAGACTTTAATACTTGGAAAAAGAGTTTGACATAAATAACTTAGTCTTGTAAGGATAATAATTCAGCATAACATGTTTGGCATGTAATCATTGTTAAAAACAACAAATAAAATCAATGATCTGAAGTAAAAGTTTAGAATTACCTCCAACCATTGTTGTTCAAGAATTGTTGTTGTTGATTATAATTTGATGAAGAAGACACCAAGAATCCACTAATCCCAGAGTGATAAGCATCCAATAATCTCCTTCTAGTGATTATCCTTAAGGAACAAGTCTTCGAGTCTATCCAAATTTTTATGCTTGAGATTTGATAATATCACAGGCTTCTTAATGCTAGATTAGGGACACCTATCCTAATTTTCAACTTTTATCCTCTTTCTCCCATGAAGGAAATAGTTACAAGAGAGTGGAGAAATGGATAGGATAACTTTCTCTCGCAACTTGCCATTACTAGAATCCTTAGGTCAACGACAGTTATTAACCTTATGGGTTGTTTTCTAATTACCCATATGTAAGATCCAATTAAGCAAATAGGGTAAATCTGTAATTACATAAGAATTTAGGGAGTAATTTTAAATTTTAATAATAGCTAATACGTTTGACTTTGACTAGTTGTCATTGGTGTATTGTATTATGGGGACACTATGTGCAACTCACACAATTATAACTCTCTTAAGTTATAATGTATGGCTAGGATTTTGTAGAAAATTATAACCTAATCTAAGGGCTGAGAATTTAGATAACTTCAACACTAAATCTAATTGGATTAGGAGTACAAAGATAGACTTGAATTGATCAGATTAGACTAAGGTAATTAACCTAATCGACCCTATTGTGATTTTTGAATTGAAAGAAGAAGGAATTGAGGAGCAGCCGTACAAAGGAGAAGAGTTGAAGCTTGAAGTTCAAATAGAATAAATTGCAGAAGAATTCAGCCATTAACGAAGAAAAGAGTGTTGCTCTACTCAGCAAAATCTACAATTCGATGTAAGTATTCAAATAAACTACTATTTTCGATATGGTATAGGTATATAAGTCATATTCTATTAGTATGATATAACCTAATCATATCTAATTCTGTAATACTTGCATATATTAAACCATGTTTAATTTCATGGAAGTATGAGGCATGTTTTTATTGAATTATAGGTTTAGATGTATTCTAGACTATGAATTCATGCATGATCTCAAGTATGTTTTAGATGATTTGTTTGTGTATTTAACCTAATGGGTTTATTGTAGAATTATGATGTCTGTACTTGTATAAATATATAGGTATGCGTATGAATTGGTTTTTCCTCAGATTTTCTGGGTTTGCGTTCTCCGTTATACCCCTCAGCATACCGAAAGGCTTGCCGAAAATTTCTGGGCAGCTTCGACACAATCTTCGGCATACCGAAGAGCCTGTTGAAGTGATATCTGAGAAGTTTGGTATTTCAGGTTGGTGTGCCAAAATGGTTCGGCATACTGAAGTCCCTACTGAACCATTGTGTGTGAATTTTGTGTGTTTGGTCAGTCTACTGAACTGCTTTGGCATACCGAGACCTTTTGGCAAACCCTTGGCAGGGTGGTCGGTATACCAAGAAATGTGAAAGTGGTCCAATGACCATGAAAATTTGTGAACAAAATGATAATACATTGATTAGATAGGATATGAAGTGTACGAGTGATTTTGATAAGTATTTTGCATATTTTTTTTTAATAGTAGGATTATGCCCATGTTTGAATGACATGTATGATTATTTTGATTTCGGTTTTAATACATGTGTGGCATATGTACATTGTGATCTACTTTTCATATCATACTTGTTTCATTCATAGTATTGCATGCATAGAGATCTGCATCTTCGACTCATGCATTGCATAAGCCTTGAGCATTGTGACTTTGGTTAAGTCCATGAGATTTGACTTGATACCATAATTTTCATGGGAGGAATTTATGGATATTAATATGAGAGATATTGTAATGAGGAGTTACAATATGAGTGAGGTTGAAATCTTGAATTGACTGTTTTATGATATCATGGGTTGAGGGATGAGTTACCCAAATAGACCAAATCTCTTATCTAGTTGGAAAAATGCTTGTTTGGTTTGAAAAATGACCAAGTGAAATTATGTTAGTAGATCGTGTCTTGGTAATGTACCACTAAGGAGGATCTATGTGACCCCTTGGATTCGTCCCGTGATAAAAAAATAAGGGTTGGGAATTGTGCCCGATGGGTCGAAAACCCCTAAAACTACAGTACATACGTAGAATAATCTTATGTCTATGACCATTTATGGGGATGATGGTTCACGATGACATCTTGGATAGACTGGGATTGATCGAGTGTGTACAAACACTACACGAATGCGAAACAGCATGCATATTACATTTCATATTGATTGTGCATGTACATTACAAGTATTCATGCTATTATTGTTGCATGAGCATGCATTGCATTCATTAATAGTTGAACAAGCATACCAATGCATTGCATTCATATTATTCATTCATATTATCACATTATTATTGTTTTCTATTAAGTATACAATGAGAATATTTTGGAAAGTAGATTTATCCCTATTCTATTTCTAATGATACTTTGATTTGTTTACTTACAAGTTAAGTGTAGCTTACGCTTTCGAACAATAACAATTTCAGGTTTACTAGAAGAATAATAGCTGGATATGAATGAGCAATGAGGAGAGGACATATATGAAGATCATAGTCATAATGAGAACAATGATGTTTGAATTACTTAAAATTTGTAGTAGGATTTTATTAGTTAATTTGTTTTCAAGTTAGCACTATTTATACTTTTAATTTCAAAACTAGATAGAAGAATTTGATTGATACATGACTTTTGGATTGAATGTT
>JAUPMG010234723.1:0-23057 GCA_031762675.1 Pachysandra terminalis
TCCTATAAAAATTTCCGCATTTGAAATTAGAGTTAAATGGTACTCTAAAGATGATTGTAATGGAGTTCCACCCTCATTTTTTTTTATATATAAAGAAGAAAGATAACGGCATATGAGGGTGAAGGTCATTGCATCGCGGTCCAGACCACTCACGTGCTGACACGTGTGTGTCTGGAGGTGCGGGGCGTGACAACTGCAATCCTTGACCTTGAAGACAAGGTCATTCCAAGGGGACAGGAATGTTACATGCCTAGTTAGGATTCTTCTTTCAAGTTTATCAGTTTGTTATTTTTAGTTGAGTAAGCATCTGGGATGCACATAGGGATTAGTTTATTTCCTAGAAACAAGGGATATAGATGATGTGTTTATCTCATTAGGATTATTATTCAGTTTCATTAGGAGACATCTAGTGGTAGGAGAATTCTTCTTTATATTTAGCTCTTTTAGAATAATGAAAGTTATCAAATAAATTTATCCAAGACTTTGTAGAGGACGATTCCCTCGAAAAACCATTAAGGAGGCCGGTTCCCTCGAAGAACCAACAATTATGCTTTGAATTTACAGGTTATGTTAGTAAGAACTTGAAGGTTCATAACAGAGAGAGAGTTACTGGGATGTTGTTGGACCAAAATGTAGGAGGAGGAGAGTCAGCCCGACAATACAGCCTTATGATGTAATGACTCAATTGAGTTTTCAATATTGTCTTAAACATGGCCGGATCACTGGTTAAACCGGTTTAACCAATGGATCTTGTCGGGTTTTGAAACTTATTGGGTTAAAAATCCACCTGGTCAGCACTGGGTATCAGTTGAACCGACCAGGCCGGATTGGATTTTAAAACACTGCTATGCATGCACAAAAGAAGGAAAAGAAAAAAGATCTCTCACCATGAAAGCTCCCCCATAGAATGATTCTAAGATCCACATTTAACGGAGAAAATCAATTTAATTTCTCCTTACCCCAAATCACATCTTTGTATTGATTGTTAAAGTCCTATTAGATCTCAAGAGCACTTTGCCTTTTGGTGCAATTTTTTAAGGTATGTTTCGGAAAGAGGGCTTTCAAATGCATATTTAATTTGGCAGAAATATGATAGACTCCATTGTTTTCTAAAGGTCTTGCAGTCATTTCTTTTCAAATGGCCCATCACTACTAGGCATAACATAACCCCATAAATGACAAAAAACTTTAAGTAAAATAACACCAAATGGCTCATAAATAAGAAAAGATAATTTGCCACCTCCATTCTCTTAAAATTTCCCATAAAATAAAACTAGCAATTAAACCATGCAACTAGGCCTCTCAATGGATCGGATCATGATTTATAGCGAATTTGGTAAGCTATTTATGATCCAAAATTCGATTAAGATCAGAATTTGAAAATTCCAATTATAATTGAATCAAATATGGATTTATATAAATATGATTCGATTAAGATCCGATTCGATTATATAATTAAAACTCATGTTTTTTTTTTGTATAGTGTCACATACTATAATTACTATGAATAGTGACTCACATAACAACATATTCAGTCAATCAAATACATTATTTTTATACATTATAGTTACATGGTGTCATTACTCGTGATACATATTAACGTTACCTTAAACAAAACCAAAAAACCCTAGTTTTCAACATTCTTCTCTTCTAGACTTGGATTTTGGGATATTTGGATTGAAACGGATTTTGGATTTCAGATTATAATCGAATTTGAATTCGAATATAATTTATGAAGATCCGTTGGATTCGGATTCGAATTCGAATCAAGTGGATTTTTTTACAAATCAGATTCGGATTCAGGAGAATCCAGTTCGAATCCGATCCGTTTATAGGCCTACATTAACGCACCGGAATTAAAAAAAAAAAAAAAAAAACAGTGAAGACATTAAGAGAAGAAAAAAAATATGAAAATATTTAAATACTAAGTTAAATAAATAGTGAGAATCACCATAACATATGACATGTGTGGATAAAGGGGATGACTAATTTGAAATAGGGAAAATTACACTTTGATTCCTTGAGGTTTCGACCACTTGCACTTAGATCTCTTGAGGTTTATTAAACTACAATTACTCTATTTTTATATGAAAGCTCAGAGGGGTCATGGACTGATCTGGAGTGGTGGATTTGAGAGTAGTTTATATTTTATTAGGGATAAATCAATCCATGACCCCCTGAGGTTTCATATAAAAAAGAGGGTAATTGTAGTTTAACAAACCTCAAGGGGTCTAAGTGCAAGTGATCGAAACTTCAGGGGGTCAAAGTGTAATTTAATAATGCTGTGAGATGGTTTTGACTAGTAAAACAAGGGATTGGCTGGATTTTTGGCAAGGAATTTATAATCTAACTTAATGTGAAAGAATGAAATGGCTCCAATATTTGTTGAACTAAAACTGCAAATAATAACTAAGCTATAACTTACTAGTTAGATACATCATAAAATGGTGCACCTGAGAAAAACAAATTAATATCAAGGTAAGACCAACATGAAGAAGAATAATATCATCCAAGTGAAAGCACACGAAGGAACGATGGTAACCCCTCCGATATGTATCGATGGGAAAAAAAGGGGGTTTAAGAGTCGTCATCAATATTTTTTATGGTGTGATTGGACACCGGGACCTTATACTCAAGGGCATGATAAAATAACAACTAATGACTCCACTGGATACGTAACAAGAGATCAATGAGTTCGAAGGTTCGATTATGAGAATGAGAAATGTGTTAGGCACCCCACCTCATCCGGTCTAAACCGGTTACTTACTCTTTGATTCCCCTATCATTCTTATGGACTTAATTTCTTATGGACTCACATTTGACTTAGTTTGTTTGACAAAAGATGACAACTAAACTATGACTTATGGACTTAATTTCTTATGGACTCACATTTACTGGACAAAAATAATCACACGTGTCCTAAGATTACTGACATCCTTACGTAAATCGGATTCTACATGAGGAGTTGAGGTGTATGCATCTAAAGACCAATAGGAACCCAAAACCGGTAAACCAACCTCCACACATGAATTTCTCTACATGCTTCTCGGGTCGTTTGGTATTGGGGTGGAGTGTTGGGCGACGACATCGGGGACAATGGTCGTCCGGTCGTAGGCCTACTAATTCCAGAAGCATAAGGTTTGCCTCCAGGGACAATGATCGCCTGTTTGCAAGCTTGCTAAGTTCCTCCTAAATAAGATGGGTAAAAATTGGTGGAACAAGAATTGTGAGTTTATATGATGCATTTGTCATTCAAG
The DNA here is from genome assembly GCA_031762675.1 of Pachysandra terminalis. Classification (NCBI taxonomy): domain Eukaryota; kingdom Viridiplantae; phylum Streptophyta; class Magnoliopsida; order Buxales; family Buxaceae; genus Pachysandra; species Pachysandra terminalis. The sequence continues at coordinate 3,258 of JAUPMG010234723.1, forward strand.
CATGCATTTATCATAATGCACAAAAAAACAAGATTGAAAATACATAAGAGATCTATCATAAACAAGCTACTAACATGCTTGGAATGAAGAAAGAGAACTAACTACCATCATGTTTGAAGAAAAAAGAAGCAAATGAGAAAGGTATAAGAAATATGCATGCTTCGTCTATACTTATAACATGGTTAACCAAATGTTCTACTAAAAAAGGGTGATAGAAAAGAATACTATAAAGATGATTAGACATGAACTAGCAAGAGACATTGATATAAAGAAAAATGAACTATCTAGATACAAAGAGGATAACTACATTATAACATAGAGAAAGAAAACATATAATATGTGAAAATGAAGTAACTTAAAAAGAGCTAAGTAAAACAGAGTCATTTATAGGCTAAGGGTGAAGGTCTTGGGTTACTTTTGAGATTTTGATAAGGGTATTTCGATCTTTTAGATGGGATAAAGTTTCATAATAACTTTGTCTTTTATGGATTTATACTTTAAATGATGAAAATGTCAAGAATAAATTATAATGGGGTAAAGTGAGGAGAATTGATATGTACGGATAGTATAGGTGGTAATAAATAGTGGGTCAAAGGTCATTGACCAAAACTTCTCCCATAATGGATGGTAGATGCATTTGTCTTTGAACCTCAAAAGGTGATGCCAAAAGGATGAAAAACTTGGGATAGTTGTGTTAATTGATGAATCAAAGATCAAAGACCAATATTAATCCCAACTTAGAATATAGACCACCTCTTTCTTGGGCTATAAGTTGAATGCCAAAAGTGTGAGAGACTTGGGATAGGTGTGATGAGGTGGATTGTGTTTGTCTTTTTGTGTTCTTTTTGAACCAATCATTTGGACTATGTGGATTGGGCTTATCTTAATGGACTTCGATTGTAGATTGGGGTAAAAAAATACATGAAAAAAGTGCTTGGACTTTATGGATTGGGATACACCAAAATATGGGTTTTCATTTAGTTAAAAAGACCAAATAATAGAAAATGCATTATTGACATATTTAACGAAATGGGCCCTTGTCATAGTAGAATTTAAATCTTTTGATCCTATAGGTATCCTAGGGATTTCTAAGAGTTGATTGCCACACATTCAAGTAAATTAGTCAAAATTGGATGTCTACACCAAGCATAAAAGGAAAAGAAAATTATACAGACAGGCAGAGATGATATGCACATTACACATCGGGCACAATACATTCCTACACAAAGAAAGCATCTTAGATATACCATTCTACAAATTCTCCAAAGAAACTAAAGGACATGCATAAAATCTTCACCATGTAGTTGCCTTCTTCATCTTGAGATGCTACCATCTATATCATCAACCGTAGTGGGATGTTACAAAGCTGGCAATTTTTGAACCGACCCATCAAACTGCCTGAACTTATTATGATTAAACGAGCTAGTTTGAGTTGATCCGTTTATTAATTGGGTTGGATTTGAGTTTTTCAACCCATCTGACAACGGGTGAACCTAAAGCCAATCCGCCAACCCATTGGGTATCTGTTTAAATGTTCTTTTATGATTTATATTTTATAATTATTTATAGGTATTTTAAAACCTATTAATAAGTTAAAAATACCTCTTTTATTTTTATTTTTTAAGGAATCATGTTTATTAAATATTGTTAAGCTTAAATGATATTATATTTCACTCTAATTTAAAATTAAATTTAAAAATATTAGTTAATTAATTAATAAAAATTAATCAGGTTGGGCAAGTTCAACCTGTTTATTAATGGGTTGAATTCAGTTCCATGATTTTCCAACCCACTAATAAATGGGTCAAACCTGAATCAACCCGTTTATGCTCAAACCCATATTCCATCCACCCGAACCCAACCTAACCTGACCCGTCGCCAGCTCTAAAATGTTATATTGAGGGAGGTAGAAAACGAAAGCAGTATATTACTATCCATGCAGAAAAGAAGGAAAAGAAAAAAAGATCTCTCACCATAAAAAGTCCTATTAGATCTTAAGAGCATTTTGCCTTTTGGTGCAATTCTTTAAGGTATGTTTCTGAAAGAGGGATTTCAAATGCATATATAATCTGACAGAAATATGATATAATCCATTGTTAGGTAACTATCTTGTATATTATTATTATTTGGTAACCCAAATCAAAAATATATTATATCTTTAACAGCTTTGCCACTCATTAATTGTCAAACGAAAATTTTACATAATCCAATAACAAGCCCAAATTGATTTTCCATTCTTGGCTATATCATTTCTAAGATCCCCTAATACTATAAAACTCTGTTTGATAAAAAACTATGCAACAGCCAGCAAGTATTCCAGCCATGATGCATCCATGTAACCAATTTATTGCATAGCATTGGAAAAAAACAAGGGTGAAAAGTAAAAGGGGGAGAGACGATTCCCATCTGAGCGTCTACAATAGAGAGAGAGAGAGAGATTGCTGCAGGAAAAGGTTGCTGTGCAGCTTTTCCAGCCATGATGCATCCATGTAACCAATTTATTGCATAGCATTGGAAAAAAACAAGGGTCAAAAGTAAAAGGGGCAGAGACGATTCCCATCTGAGCGTCTACAATAGAGAGAGAGAGAGAGAGAGAGAGAAATTGCTGCAGGAAAAGGTTGCTGTGCAGCTTTACATCTACTTGAAATGAAAAAAAAAAAAGAGGGTGAATTACAAAAACCTCCATTGAAGTATGTACTAATTACAGAGACCAAAATAACATTGTCTTTTTCAGGTTTGACAGGAGGTCCGTCGAAATTGAGAATGGAAAAGTGCTTATCCAAGTATATTGATATATCCATTTGAACAAAATTACCACGTAACTTGTAAGTTAGTAAAAGATAAAATTATCCATATTTTTCACATTCCCTTCATAATATCTTTTAAGTTGTGACTTGTGTAAGTTGGTAAAAGATAAAATTATCCTTGTCTTTTACCTTAGAATAAATCTTTTAATGTAACCGATACGACCTCTTTTCTTCTCTTCTCCCTCTTCTCATTGCCCAATCAACTGCGGAAGTGGATCTTCGAGCAATTGCAGAAACATATTATGAGCCCGGTGATATCCAACGTGATATGGGATGTGATATGTTCTCATATAAACGACGCGTGTCCATGTTGGTCCCCACTTGTATTATAATTTTAACCTCAGCTTTGTCTCACATATCATGCTGGATATTACCGGGCTCATAACAGAAGATCCTCCCTCGTTCAACAATAGCCTTCTTGTCTTCTCTCTCCAACTATTTTCAAATGGACGAAAATGATCTCTTTTCTCTTTGCTCTCTTCTCTCCCAAATGAATGAACAGGGTGGGTGGTTGCTCTCTCTCCGTTTTGCTTGTACGGGAAAAACTCATCTACCATTATTCAATCGAGCTGGTTTCCATCTGTCTCATTTGAAAATAAACATTTGAAAATAAACCTCCGTTAACACCTCCGTTTGAATGTTTATACAAGTTGGATCCACCATGGACACGCATCGTTTATATGAGAACATATTACGCCCCATATCAGGCTCTCATATCAGAGGATCCGCCACCCATGGATTTAGATCTTTCTGAAAGTTACCAAAGTTGATTCCAAAGTTGATTCAGTCGAGAATGTTTTGACCTTTTTTATTATAACATTGGCATGATAAGCTTTACGCTTATCAGGATTCAACATATTCAGCTTCAAACTGGTAGAATCCGTTTTAATTGTGATTCCATGTTACAATCAAAACCACCCCTTTAGTGATCAGACAAAACCTCGTCGACCAAATTCATCCGTAGATGTATATACAAACAATTTCACGTTAAATGAGAGAGAGAGAGAGAGAGAGAGAGAGAAAGAGACTTGATAAAATTATTAACTGGGGATCTGAGCGGTGAACCACTGGATAACGTGAATTGGAGCCTTGATCAACCAAAGGGCAACCTCCACTATATAACGGTCACGCACAGGCAGGCAACATGGACATATGCAAGTCGCTTTCATTCAAACCCTAAAGAGAGATGGAGAGAGAGGAACGAACCCAACAAACCAAACAACAACGCAGATGAGGGAGATGCGCACCAAGGGCAAACCCAATAGAAATCCCAAAGGTCTTCATTGAAAAGGTGCGATATGCTTAACGAATTGAGCAGACTAATGTTTTCATAGAAAATTGACGACATGGTTGGACACCTGTGTCGTCGGTAATTATCATGGTCGGAGAAGTCTGTTTTTCTGGGATTAATTCACGGTGGCCGGAGATAGACAATGTTGTTCAAGTTTCAACGAGTATTTTCATTTTTAAATGAATTAACTTTTTATTAATAAATATTTCAATGAAGGTTACTTGAGTAAAAAGCAAAAAAAAAAAACGTTAGATTTTTCAAGGGAGATTTTCTAACTAGAGGGGAAGTGTTGTTTTAGAAAAATGAAGGGAGGTCTTTGTAATTAATGCATACCTCAAGGAAGGCTTTTATAATTTACCCTCAGAGAGGAGACGAGCGGTATGAAGAGGAGAAGCGTTATGATTCAAAAATATCTCAATAAATCTGTCTCAGCTCAAATCCAGGGTACACTCTTCGAAGTATCCTGAGATCTGACCATGTAACTCTCATCCCTCAAAGGGATTTTGAGGGATGGTTCACCAATATAGAACATCAGCATAGTAGAGAACTTCATCTACAACCATCAATTCTTTTTTGTATAAAATCTCAACCATTAACAAACAGTTGATACTATGCCGAGGTCGGCATAGTAGAATTCTCCAACATTCTAAACATGATTGTCTAGACAACTTTAAACTGTAATCTAATAAGTTATAATTGTCATTAACTACCCAACTACCCGACTAGTTATATCTCTCTAGAGCAAACATCCAAATAACCTAGAAAATATGAAACAAGCGTGAGCTGAAAGCCCCACGAGTAAACCCACAATGCAGAGGTATTTACTTAGAAACGTAGATCATCCATCTAAATAAAAGTAATATAATTGAAACAAAGAAAAGTAAGAGTTTAGAATTTTAAGATCTAATATAGTTATATTCACAATCACAACATTGCAATTCTCTCACACTCACCTAGATAGTTTCTAATGCATGCATGTCCACTCACCTACTCCAACTATTATATGATGCAATATGCCCAATTAAGTATACAAGTGAAAACACAAGTGTTTCTTCACAATGAAAACCAATCAATTTGAATGCATAAGAACATAATATGCACATTATTCTGCATTCATACAATGTATGTTCACACTAGATCCCCTATCACTCTCCTAGACGTCCTCGCGAATTGCCTAGACCACTATTGGCAATCGGACTTACAAGTATTCTACGTGTGCAACGCAGTTCTAAGGTTTTTCAATCTATAGGGCCTAATCCACTCAATATTTTTTATCACGGGTGTGTATCCCGAGATTACACAAAACTTCCCTCATGAATCATTACCAATGTACGACCTACCAACAGAAATTTCTCTCAATCAGATGCGGATCATCTGTCACACAACATAGGATCTCCTAGGGGTGCACTCCCTCGTCCTTTCTCATCAATATGCACGCTCTTGGTGCTTTTAATCATAAACACTGCATTCTCTTGGTGCCCATAATCATTATCAGCACATTACATGTATTTTTCACAAGGTTGCACACTCAGGTGTTCACTCACTCACATAGCCATCTTGGATGGGTAGTCACATGCAGGTTTACTTATTTACTCATTATTAATGCATTGAAATAGGAACATATTCACTGCCATTCATCACATCATACTCATGGACATCAATGCCATGCTCCTTCACCGTTCACACTCAAGTTTACTTATTTTAAGTAAAACAATCCAGATGAGATGCTCCATCCATCAATCACAACTTGGTACCAAAATCATTGGCATACCATTCATTTCACATACTGAGATTCACCTTATGGTGTGATCCCTCCATACATCACAATATTACACATGAGCTTAGCCATAACCATGCATCAACCATGATTATTGCAATAAAATCAACTACTAACACATCCATCCATTATAAACTGAGGATATTCAATCCTCTATAACGCAGAAACACCAGAACAAGTTAAACAACTAAAACATAGAGATACAGGGGATTCTACAGCTGTCGGTAGGTGGTTGGTCAATGGGTCCGTCCACCGATGAATGTAAAGGTGCACAAAATTAACAAATTAAATTCTTAGATGTACAAGAAGGTTCCCCTGATACTGTCAGGGGGTTTACCTTGAAGGTTTTGACCCATTGGCAGGTCATTGGTAGATGTGTCGAACCACCGATGATGCTAGATCTGTGTAGATAGAACGCCTCTCGTTCTTGGAGACGTCTGTCAGTACCCCTGAAGTTTGTCAGTGGGTCTACCCATGAGGGAGGTTTTCATCAGCAGGTTCCATCATTCAACTGATGGATCTGCTGACAAAATCCAGATCACTGTTCCATTGGCCAATCCTTACAATTCTTTACCCATTGCATCTCATACCTTTAAACACATGTAAAACACATCTTAACATACTAATCCAAGTAACTAAACAAGTGAATTTCTCATAGATTAACTCTAGTATGGTGATCGATTAGATCACACAAGGCTTACAAATCAATATAAATTTCAGAAATCAATGTATAAGGATTATATTTTCCTAGATCCAATCAAATAAATGCAAACATGCTCTACTACATTGAATATATGAATTTAAGGTTATAGGTGAGGAGATATGTGGGTTTTTGCCCAAATATCAGTGGATTCGAGGAACACTTACATTGATTAGTTGATTTCTGGCATTAGGAGCTGTGAACTTTGTCCAGGCATGCAGTTTTTCATCTCCTCCGTGTCATGGACGAAGTTTCCCAGCCTCCACTAGGTGTCCATTGAATTCTTAACATTAGGGTTTCTAACTTAACTATATATAGGTGGCTCACTAGCTAATTGGCTAAAACCCAAGGTCTAACCTAGGTTCTAATCAATTATTGGATTAAGTGTTCTAATTGAGTTGGGATTGGTTCAACCACCCAAACCGTGGTTCAATCGAAATTATATTAGGTGATGGCTTAAGGACCCTTGCTAAGTGTCCTAGCCAATCACAACCTCTCAAAGCCATTCTAGGATTCCTATTGGTCCATGATCACTAAACTCTTTTTAACTATCAAATTAATTTATAATATATTATTAAACATCCATTCTCAGATTTTAAGTTAACCCAATTACTTTCTTCATCCAGGTTAGGCTTTTTACCTCACTACCCCCTACTAATGATGCTAAAAGAGCATTTTACTCGTTTTAATATATATTTTTTTTCGAGATCTTACAATATCCTCCTTTTCTCAAGGGTCCATATAAATCAAAAGGGGAAATCTGATTGTACAAAATATCCCGCCATACATCACTATATGTTGCCATACGTCACAATATTCCACGATATATCCCCCTATTATAGTGTTTTCTACTTAACATAAGAGATACAATATATAATGATATATCACCCTATTATCGTGTTTTCTGATTCATGCAAGAGATATATCAACCAAAAATAGGAGAGATCTTCGTCATTTCGACTGATAAACGAACTCCCATAACTTTTCCAACTTTTACTTTTTTTTTTTTTTTAAATCGTGTCCTAACCTTATTTTCAGGATTCAATCAGCAATCTTTCCATATTCAGAGGATTTACAATCATTTTGACATTCTTGATCTGAAAACTTTAAGTGAAGGTAAATGTAGGATTTATCCTAATTTTACTGTTTAAGTATGAAAAGAAGATGAATCAAATGCATCTCAACAAAGATTTGATTGTTCTAGGACTTGAAAATTCAAAAGACTTGGAGAAACCAATTTTTTTTTTTGATTTCGAACCTAGATTTGTATCTTTAACCAATGAATTAATTATGCGTTATGATGAAAGAAAATATATGTGCTTGTTGATAAATTTATTTTTAGTTAATATTTTTTTAAGTACATATACATATTAAGAAAAATAGGAAGTTTGAAATTTTAATTTGATTAAATGTTTAGAAATTATGTCATAAAATGGTAACCTAATTTGTCTACAATGTACCAAAATGAGATTAGTATACTATTTATTTAAATAAGTTTTAATATTTTAAATAAGAAAATACAAAATATAGATTTGCAGTGAAAAATAGCAAAAAAAAAAGTCATATTATGTATTTATGGTTTTTTTTTTTTTTTGATGAGTAACCAGCAATAAGTATTAATAACCGGAATAAGAACAGCAAGAACAGAAGAAAGAAAAAAAACGCCAGGGACTTGAGATGAGAACCTCAAACCTCGGCAAAAACAGAAAAAACAGAACAAACAAGAAGATAAAAAAGAAAAAGAAGACAAAGCAGGACAATAAGGGTTCAAACACCGTCCAACATCCGTAGAAAGAACACCAAAAAACCAAATCACACTCCGTCGTCGATCATCACATCAGACGGGAAGCCCACGAACAAACCCTCTCTACTCACCGTGCCCCCTAGCAAGCCGATCAGCAAGGGCATTACCACCTCTCGGAATGTGAGCAAAAGAAGCATGAATCGAACTGCCAAGAAACCTAGACAGCCTAACGAGATGAGCAAATCTCCATGGACAGCTCTCCTCACCCAGCATCCAAGAAATCACTGACGCAAAATCGCCCTCAATCACCACCGAGATGTAACCCTCGCGAACTGCCTCCCTAACCCCAGTCAGAAGAGCCAACAACTTAGCTCTCGTAGAATCGCCAAAACCAACTGGGCCAAAAAAAGGATGAAGCACCTGGCCACTGCGATCGCGGAACACTCCACCAATCCCTGAACACCCCGGATTACCAAAGGATGAGCCATCAAAATTCACTTTGATAGCCCCATCCTCTGGTGTCTGCCATCTGGTCACCACCTGCACCGAATGAGGAGAAGATCTAGCCACGTCAAACCAGCTTGTCAAGATGTCGGGCATAGAAATCCCTCTAAACACAGGGAGGCACACCATCCAAGAACTCACCAAGTGTGGAATAGCATCAATAAACGAAACTATCGATCTACGCTTATCCTCAAAGATTCTAAGGTTCCTTTCGCCCCAAAGGACCCATAGAGTCGCACGCCACACTCCCTGGTACATCAACCTGCCCCTCACACCCAACTCTGAGAATCTCCACCGTACTAGGCACTAACCCACGTCCCCAGCCATCACCCAACAAACTCCAAGCCCGCTAAGGAAAGAGGACCAAACATCACTAGCCACAATGTAGTGCAAGAAAAGGTGATCCACAGATTCCCCCGCCTTTCTACACATACAACACACATGGGGCAAAAGCACTCAGGTCAGTCACCTTCTCTGGAGAAGATCACAAGTGTTAATCCTATGAAGAATAGCAATCCAAACGAAGGCCTTGACTCTAGGGAGAAAGGGGGGCTTCCAAACACGACGATGGGAAAAGGGAGGGAGGACAGACTCAGGCCGTAGAACGGAGAAGAAAGACCTAACTGAAAAAACACCACTACCACATGGGCTCCAAACCCGTGGATCACTAAACTCAGCTCCCACAAAAACATCACTCAAGTCAGCAAAGAAAACCCCAAGATCAGCAATCTCTTGAGGACGCAAATCTCTACGAAACACAAGATTCCACACCAAGCCAGATGCAGACCAAGATAAGACCTCAGAGGCAAGGGCATCCGAGAGGAGACCACCCTGAAAACACGGGGAAACCGAATTGCTAGAGAGGACTCACCCCACCAAAGGTCATACTAGAAACGGACACGACTGCCATCCCCCACGCAAAACCGGACAAGACTCTAGAAGAAGGGGAGAATTAACGACACCTCTTTCCAGATGCACACTCTAGAGCCTCTGACCGAAGGGTTGCAATCCCAACCATTGGAGTGCTCGCCGAATTTACTGTGAACAACTTTCCACCACAAAGCATCTTGATCCTTACTAAATCTCTACAGTCATTTGCCTAGAAGAGCAGTGTTACGATATGCGATATTCCCCAGATTGAGTCCCTCCTCTTCCTTCTTCAGTTCTTCTTACACACCACTTCCCACTTAACTAGATGGTACTTCCTAAGTCCTCCCCCCTCCCACAAAAAGTCTCTCTGCAATTTTTCAAGACACTCAACAACACTCTTGTGTGCCCTAAATAACGATAAATAATAAACAGGTAGATTGGCCAATACAGCCCTAATCAATGTGATTCTTCCTCCTAAGGATAGGTAACCTTTTTTCCACGACGCAAGCCTTTTCTCAACTCTTTCAAACACTGGATCCCAAAAACAGAGGGACTTAGGATTGCTTCCCAAAGGCAAACCAAGGTACAGCAACGACCACTCTTGAACCCTACACCCTAGAACTGACGCAAACACTTCTATCCTATCCACCAACAAATTTAAGCCCACCAAACTACTTTTCTCCAGATTCACCTTTAATCCTGATACCATTTCAAAGCATCTGATAATGGACTTAATCCAATACATTTGACATTCATCCTCATGTAAAAATAATAAAGTATCATCAGCAAACTGCAAATGAGAGATACTCACGCCACCCTTACCGACCTCAAACCCCGAAATTAACCCTAGGTCCTCACCTTTGGTCAGAAAACGACTCAAGACATCAGCAACCAAAGTAAAGAGAAAGGGGGAAAGTGGGTCATCCTGTCTTAAACCACGAGTCGAGGCAACCTGACCGTGTACTCCACTGTTCCACAAGAACACTACATTACAAACACATCCAAAGATCCATTTCCTCCATCTAGCTCCAAAACCTTTTCATTTCAACACTTGATCGAGGAAATGCCACTCCACCCTGTCATAGGCCTTCCAAGTCCAATTTCAACACCATCCCCTTTTTACCCAATCTGTTCCATTCTTCAACCACTTCATTGGCAACAAGAGCGCTATCCAAGATCTATCTACCAGCGATAAAGGCACTCTAATTCAAGGACACCAAGTCCCCAGCGACAGCTTTGATTCTGGAAGCCAGAATCTTAGCAATGATCTTATACACACTAGTAGTCAGACTAATAGGTCTAAAGTCTGACTACTAGTGTGTAAAGGTAGATAGCCCCCACCGATAGCCCCCACCTTTTTAGGGATAAGAGCAATAAAGGTAGCATTGGTGACCTTATAAATCACCCCTCTCAAAAAACTCGTGCACTACACCAAAAAGACCGTCTTTCACCGTCTCCCAGCACTCCTGAAAAAAAGCTATAGTGAACCCATCCGGACCTAGGGCTTTATCTCTGTCAAGCTCCCAAACTGCTTCCCTAATCTCTTGTTCCTCAAGGGCCTTTCCAACCACACAACCTGCTCCTCTTGCAATCTATTCCCACCTAAATTAGAAACATTGAAGCAATAATCTTGATCCGATCTAAACAACCTAGAGTAGAACCTAGATATCTCCTCAATAATTTTGGCCCTATCCTCATCAAACTCACCTGAAATCTGTAGGCCCACCCTATGATTGGTCCTCGCACTCCCATTGGCTATCTTATGAAAAAAAAACGGGTATTATCATCGCCCTCCTTCAGCCATGTAGCCCTAGATTTCTGCCTCCAACTTATCTCCTTGTCTAAAGACCACCTCAAGTTGACTTTTAGCCACCTGTCTCTCTTCAAATTCTTCCCTAGAGATCTCTCTATGTTATTCTGCGGAGTCAATATGACCAATAGCCTCGCTAAGGTTTTGTTTCCTTAAGTTCAGATGATCGAATTCTTTTTTATTCCACTCTTTGATCTTGAGTTTCAACTGCTTCAAGGAATGCATGAATTGATACCCTCTCCAGTTACTAGTATTATTGACCAAATCAGCCCACCAATCTCTAACTCTCCCCCTAAAGTCTATTTCCGTAAACCACATATTCTCAAAACGAAGGGAAACGGACCACATCTAACAATATCAGAAGCAATAAGAATGGGGCAGTGATCAGAAGTAGTCTTCTCCAAAGCCAACTGAGACACCAATGGATACTGATCATCCTAACAAGACGACACAATACACCTATACAGTCGACACCACAACACGTTTTCTTGACAATTCGACCAAATGTACCTCCCCCTGCTCATAGGATAATCAATAAGGTTTAGATCCCTAATGAGGGAAGAGAATATACACATACTCCTACCCATCACCCTGCCTCTACTCCTTTCATCCAGATTCCTAACAACGTTAAAATCCCCAACTAGACACCACGGACCACTCCAAGAAGCGCTAATATCCTTAAGTTCGACCCAAAATTCCCTCCTACGCCTACTACCGTTAGGACCATACACCCCTGTTAAAAGCCACTCAAAGCGATCCACCAAATCAGTGAATTTGACAGAAACTGAAAAAGAGCCAATACTAATTGACCTCCCCAACAACATGATCTGTATCCCACATTACTAAAATGCCCCCTGGCGCCCCCAACAAGTGGAGAACCCCCTGTCTAAATTCCTCCCTTGCCACAAACTTCTAACCAAACTATCACCAACTCTAATCTTCTTTGTTTCTTGAATGACCACAATGACCGGTTTCACTTTAAAACAGAGCTCTCTAATTGCTTGTCTCTTATGGGCTCTGCCAAGCCCCCTAATATTCCAACTTAAAATCTTCATCAAGAACTAGGTGTTCTACGCTCCCTCACTCTCCTTCTAAAGTACTGCAAACATGCCGAAGTATTTTTAGCCCTCAAAGAACACCCAAGAGGAGAACCAAACCAATTTTTCCTAAACTTCCTCACCACCATAGCTAATGGGATGGAATTTCCGTCCCGATCTGACACGGACAATCTGAACAGTCTAGCAATCTCTTCCACACCCACGCATTCATCCAAATCCACAGACTCGGATTCCGACTCACCACCTCCACTCTCCCTCCACACCTCCTCTAGACAACTAATCATGGGCAAACATTCTCAGTAATATCGCATATCATATCAGGCTTCTCCAAATCACCACCTGAAAAAGACAAATAAGAAAGAGGGTTCTGTCGGACTGTATGTCACAGTAGAATTCAGGAAGTCCCCCAATAGCCTGATAGCATCCTTCCGAGAGAGGTTCAATCGCCGCACCTACTAAGGGGAAGAAGGAACAAAGAGGGGTGATACAAACTAAAACCGAGCAGAAAGTTAACGTTTACCGGAGGGGGAAGGGATGGAGAAACATGACTGCAAAGCTTTATTTCCATCAAAAACTGGAAATCACCCGATCATCTCCCATGGAAGGAAGCCGCGCCCGCTTAGGCTTCTACAAACTGAGCCTCGCATGTGACGAAAGGATAAAGGAATCTGCTTCACCCTGAATCCATGGCTGCCCGAACTCATCCATCAACGATACCATCACACCAATCTGATTCTGCAACACCATATCGAGCCTGAAGAAAGAAGATGAAGCAGCTGGAAGAACAGCCAGTCTCAACTCCCTTTCCAACTCAATACCAACAGACGATGACACCTGGGGCTCGACTCCGGCAGCCTCCTCAGACCGAGCAGCCCCTAAAAAGAAGATGAAGCAGCTGGAAGAACAGCCAGTCTCAACTCCCTTTATTAATAAATATTTTTAAAAATCAAAAAATGCGAATGAATCTAAAAAACGTTGTTTTTATTCTATGCTCATTTGACTATTGCTTGTTTATTACCATACTTTTGTCAGTATACAGAGTTTGAGATGAAAAGGAAGGCATCTGAGTTGGACAAAGGGATGAAGTGTAACATTAGTTAGCAATATAATTAGTTAAATCCAAGAAGTAAAAGAGGAACAATATTAGTTGGTTTTATATTCAGGGATATAGGATAATTCAATTGAAGCACCATTTGGTTGGGGTTTACCCTAATGTGTGTAGTTGTCAGTTGAATACAAGACCATCTCCAATCTAAATTCAACAATAAGTCACATGATTAGATTCCTTTTTTTATATATTTGTGACATGTAATCTACAACTTACTAGTTTTTAGTTATAATACCTTCTGTCTATTTTATAAAGTATTAAAGCATAACACACATATTTTCTCATAAAATTCCATTCAAAATTTAGGAGTAAAAATTCTAAGTTATTATCTCATAAAATTCCATTCAAAATTTCCTCCCATATTTTTAATGTTTCCCTTATTTCTTTAACTTTTTTTTTTTACCAAAATTGATATTTTCCACGATATAGTCCTAGATATTTCCTTATTTTCTATCAATGTTTAAAAACTTGAGAGAGAGAGAGAGAGAGAGAGGATCAGGGAGCCGGAAGTGTATCTGTTTGGGGTGCAAGTCCTTCAATGAACAAAGCCCTATTTCTTAACAGTAAAAACCTTGAGAACTTTTATACTTGCATTATAAAATTAATTAGTTAGTAATAAACACTAACTAATAATTAATACAGTATAATTTAATAATGTTAAAAAAAATAGCATTATTCAAACTAGGCGACCACCTGGGTCAAAATCATGCCTAGTCACACTTTACCTAGGCAAAGATTGCCTCACCTATGGGAAAATCGCCTAGTCACCTAGGCGACCACCTTTAATAGCATTGTCTTCAATCATGCCTTCAGTTCTTTAACACAAACATCGAGTGAAAATAAACTTATGATAGGTAACCATGATAACAAAAACAAAATTTATATTTACCATATAACCTTGAATCCCAAAATGAGAAAAATGATGAAAATGTTTTAGAAGATTATGCCATCAACACCCAACATTTAATATTCATGGAAAAACTAGCAAGACAAATTAGAAATTAAAAAAAAAGGATGTACCACCAACATTATCACAAGCAGAAAATGGCAAGAATGGTAATTACTACATAAACAACTAATTTCTCAACTTCCAATACCAATTGATCTTCTGCAGTTTAGAGAATAGAGGAAACACACGGAAAAAGGGGGAAGAAAGGATTAACGTTATAAAGAACAATAAAAAATAATATAGAAACAAGGGAAAAAAAAAAGAGGCAGCTGAAACTTGAAAGATCTTCACCTTTACATATTGAAAGAAGTCCAAAATGTCTGCATATCCAACATAACTCTACAACAGCAGCTATCAGTGTCTAAGTTGGATGAAATGCAATGGTGTAAAGCTGCAACTGTTTCAAGCAGTGTTACTTAAGGCGCTACACTAAGTGCCTAGATGATTGCCTAGGCGTCTAGGCGGTTTTCTAAGGGTTCAGGAGAGGGTCACTTAGGCTGAGTGTGCCTGGGCGAGTGCCTAGCCACCTAGGCGACAAGGCGGCCGCCTGGTCACCTAATCCACCTAGGCGGTCACCCATTGTGCAATGTGGATTTTTATATTTTAATTAGTTTAAGTTTCAATTAATACTTGATTTAGTTTAATTAATATTATCAATAAAACTTACTGATGTTAATATGTTATATCATTCAATTAGTATTTGATCTAGGGCCACAATCTAATCAAAGGTTTTAATTCCAAGAAGGGAGCAAGGGTTTTCAGACCAAAATAAACAGAAATACTCCAAATGGGAGGAGAGATTCATATTGATAAAGGTAAGCAAATATCTGGTTAAGAACATACAAATGGCGCTCAATGAATAACATCTGTTTTGCTACAGTAAAAGGGCCATTTGCTATGATATATAGTATAAATGCCCTTCTCAGAAAGCTTTATATTTCCTCTTTCTTTGATGTACGTATTTGTGTTGCTTTCTAAGGGCCACAGTGTAATCAAAGGTTTTAATTCAGAGTGGACCATGGGTTTTCAGACCAAAATAAACAGAAATACTCCACATGTGAGAAGAGCTTCTTATTGATAATGGTAAACAAAGATCTGGTTAAGAACATACAAATGAAGCTCAATGAGTAACACTTTAACAATAGTATGATAATAATGAAAACATCTTCAAGAGAGCCAAAAATAAAAATCAGCTGAACAAAGCCACACAATACTTGGCTCATGACGAAAGTCCAGGTTAAAAGAAATATCAGTAGAACACCAAGATGAGGAATGCATATTCATCTAGCAAAACTGATTCACATTTTGATGTCACATGTTTCTATTTTCCACATAATATATGAACTATTATTACTTTGTCCGATGCTACCACGAAGCTAATGCTTAGAGTTATGTTAAGTAAGACTCTGTTAACACGCCTCAATTCAATTTTGAAAAGTAATACAAGGAGGGACAAAATGAATAAGATGTAAGATTGCAGAAATTATTTTACGTACCCTAGTCACTTTCATCACTTCCATAGTTTTGACACAGAGACTGTAATCCAGTGTCTGTATGATTGGCTTTGGGACCCACCACTAGCTTCTTTACTTCTGGATTTGTTTGATTATTCCCAACGGAAGCCAGATGTGGCTTCTTAACAACTGAAACTCTGACAGCAGAAGATTTGAAAATGAAGTTGCCTTCATTAATATCCTCACTACCTTTTGTATCTGTCAACAACCAAATGAACAAATATTCATTAGAATTTGAAAGAGAAATTCACAGACAATTTGGTGCAATTTTGTCATTCACTTAAACTTCCAGGTTAATACTAGGACAAGAAATACCATCACGTCTTGAATTCCAACACAATTAAAATAAATAAATAAAATTAAAATAAAAAAATAAAAAAAAAACAGTATGGAAAAGGTTGCAAATTTGCCTCCATTACACCATGGTAGGTTGCAACGTTATCAGGAAGCCTTATTTTCAGTTATTTTTTCCTTTTCAACCTAAACAGGATACTCTGGTATTTCTATATGAACAATATTGCCTCAAGATATATTCTTCTGTTTTCAGTCAGAACACCTACTACCAGTATTAGGGATTACATGAAAATAGTGATTCCCCTTTATTCTTATTTGCATGGAGCCAAAGTCATACTATAGCTTGACTTTTATCATTGTCAATCCATCATTGTACAAATGTAATCTTGAATTTGATAGCCTATCGCCTTGGTATAGGTTAGTCCGAGTGATGATGTAAGTGTCAAAACCCTGTACTTGGTTGAGCAACTTGGGGAAGCAGATCATGTAAAAGAACTCAAGGGACTTGAGGAATCAGCCAACCTTACAATAACTAGGTCAAATTTCACCACAGATGTCATCATAGTACGGGAAAATGTTAATGCTTTGAAGGCAATTTTTGGGTACCTTGTGCTGAATTGGAACTGAAGCAACCAGATGCTGATTGTGCAAAGCAAGGGCATGGGCAACCAAAGAAGTGCCCAAGTGGTTCAAACTGTTTAGGTAGCTGGAGTCTATGTAATAGATAGCTCCACCCCTACTTATTACATATGACAGGTAAAAATAAAGCTCTCTCCTGTCGTAAAACAAATACCTCCAAGAATGCCACAAAACACCTACGACGGTAAATGAGCCAAGCTAGATGAGCTCAGGCTCGGCTTGCATGAGCTAACATGAACTCAATAATTAGGCTCACAAACTGATCCGAGCTTGGGTGGGCTCGGGCCGCTCGGCTCATTTAAAGCTCGGGTTAATTAAATATATTATAATTTTATATTACAAATAAAAGTAAAATCATTTTTTTGACAAATAAAAGTAAAATCATACTATTGAGTTTTGAAAATAATATATTACAATCTATAGTTTTTTTTATTCGTCTTTAACTTTATATATGCCCAAAGCAAGGACTTTCTAATTTCTAATTGGTCATGGGGTCCAACAACATTATTGTCCGAGCCGAGCCTGAGCCCAAAAGATATTAGTGAGCTTGAGAGCCTGAGCCTTCCTTAAGGTTTACGAGCCCGAGCTGAGCTGGGAAAAGCTTGGCTCCTTTTGTTTACATCCGAAAACACCTTCCAAGAAAAATTCGTGCAAACTGATCATATCAAACCCATGTCACTGCGAATTTTAAATTTTTCTCGGAGACATTATAGACCATGCTTTATTTTTCCTTTCAGAAAACAACGGAAATTCATTAGCCTCAACTCTTCAAGAATTATCTTCTCAGAACAAAGTTTGGATGATCACTATCCTTGATCCATCGAGTTTCAGGAGTATCATGTATTGGACTACATGTAATTTTCCAATTAGACTCCCCTATTTTCCTTTTCTCCCATGTGTATTTAATAATTTTCTCCTAAAAGAGTAAATATCATTTGGTCCTGTCAATCAAATAAATCCAGTTTACTTCTATGAGATTTTTGGAATCAATAGTTTCTTTGCTTTCCCCACAAAATATAAAGGGGATGAATTTTGCATTATCACTCAAATTGAGAAATTAATGTGAACAGAATCTCCCGTTACTCGCACCTTATCAATGGACTGATAAAGCGTTTAGTATGAAATGAGATTTCCCTTTTGTCATTCACCTTGCTTTAGATTAGAGTATTATAACCCCATCATAAGAAATTTGAATATTGAAGTTCGAAATTCGAGGTAGTGAAGCAAAGACAACTAATTCCTAGAGTATAAGTACTCAAAAGAGAAAAATAGTTGAAGATCACAAGTGACAGACTGAACATAGATTCATGTGTCAACCAAGCTACAAATTCTAACTGAGTAACAAATATGAATTGTTTCTAAATAAATGGCTAAAGGATAACCATAAATGACAAAAAATAAATAGGAAAAAAGAAAAGGGCCATCATATATATATATATATTTTCAGTCAGGAATGAATTTTTCATTTTTGGTTATTTCATTTAGTATTTTTTTCATTGCTATAAATTTCACATTTCTAATATTATAATAGTTACACCACACATGATATAGCTACATATTAACCTTTTTTGATTAAATATTTTAATAAATGCAAGTGCACTCAAATTGCAATGACTTTTCACAAATTTGTCGATTATTCAGTTTTGTTAGTTCTTCCCAAACAAAGTACAAAGTGTAACAATAACTGATGCACATTTTTCCAACCTTTTGAGACCTAATAAGTTGGAATATGAAATTTACAGGAGTAGCTGTGAGAATACGACAAATGCACTTAGAATTGAACACCAAGATTTCTCTAGAACTTAGAAAATTTTATACAAATAAGATTTCAAGGGATAGAACCACCTTTGTTGCGGGAGCTGTCAAAAATGCTGGCCTTTGTCAATAAATCTGTAGGTTTATCCAAAGGTTCTTCAGAAACTTTTCTTCTCTGCATCAGACATGATCATGAGCTTCAGGCAGTAAATGCATAATAATTGACAAAGAATGAATTTTCTACAGTATAAATACATTGAAAACATTGCTATTATCAATATCTACAAGGAAGTTTCATGAAATTTGAAAACATTGCAATTAGGAGATAATCTAGGAACACTAACGTCCAAATTGAACAAGATAATATTCAGTTTAGTAAGATATTGGCTCATACGTTTCTTGCCGAGCAGAGGAAAATTCCTATTGGAGAAAATAAATGCAGCATGTGGATAAGCTTTTGAAAGCAGTTTTTTAAGCAATATATAATTTATTTATTTTTATTTTGGAAGCAAAAAAACAATTTGCACAAAAGTGGAGTTTGGTTACATCTAAATAGACTGGATTTTCAAAACTCAAAAGGTGAGTAATGACTTCTTTCTATTAATAAAAAGGAATTGCTTTCTAGAAGTTGCTTATTAAAATTCGATAGAGTTCTAAACAAAACGAAACTCAAAACTTGTTAGAAGGCCTTCAGACAGCGCACCATCTGTTGTCAAAAGCATTCACATATATGTAGTTGCATATACAAAATTTAAGGGCAACACCACAGACGAGTGTTACTTGTTAGGCGTTGGGGGACGCTCTCCTCTCCAAATAGCCCTTTCTTCCCATTCTCACTCACATTAATCTTATCCTCTTCTCTAATATCTTCTTCACTTCATCCTAGTACATTTTTTTTTTATTACTTGGGTGTCCGGGCCTTAGGCCCGACTAATCCCAAGTAGGAGGCTTGCGCAGCAACCCACCGCCACGACCTCCCA
>JAUPMG010234833.1:5204-23057 GCA_031762675.1 Pachysandra terminalis
AACGCATGTAATATGTGCCCCTCAAGCTCTCTAAAAATCCCCTTCTGCCAGACAGGCACTAATTGCCCAATGAACACCCATCAAAGTTAAGCTTGACCCTCCTGTGCATCGGTGGATACTAGCTCACTATAGGCCTATCCACTTTCACTGGCACCAAAGCGATTGTTGACCAGTCTCGGATCACATCCCCCACCGTCCTACCTTTGAAGACGGGATAGGTGCAAACCAAATTGGCCACCATAACCACAATACAATCAATAACCTGCTGAGATCACCTTCTCTCCTCCTGGAATACCCTTCTATTTCTTTCCCCCCATAGGCCCCATTGCGTGACAACGAAAACTCCTCTATACATCAGCTTCCACCTCTTCCCCAATCCCAGAAATTTCCACTAATCAAACAGAGATCTAATGGAATCTGACATCACCCACTCCAACTCCACCTTACCAGACAATACTGTCATACTTGAGAAGCCATCTGACAATGTATTAAGACATCATCTATAGTCTCGCTTTGTTGCACGCACATGAAGCATCCAGAGGAGATAAGGCCATGTATTTTTTTTTGACAAATAATGAAAAGATTTTATTAAAAGAGAGAGGAGAGATAGTACAGGGTTTCCCCGAGATGGGGAAATACAAAACAAAAAACTACAATACAACACAACTCAAACACAGGCCATGTATTTCCTTAACTTTGAAGCAGTTCATAGGTGTTAATCTTATTAAGCAATACTGTACAAGTAAAACATTCAAATTTGGGTGGAATAATGGGTATCCATAGTTGATATCGTGAAAAAAAGAGGAGGTTCTACTTCCTTATTTGGTCTGATGGCCTAGAAGAACGATCTGGTCGAAACTTGTCCACTAGGCGCAAGGGTCCTGTTAGAATAGCTAATGGGCCTAAATCCCATAAGCCCATCTCTGTATGTCTTCCTTGTATATGGTTTACCCTAATTCTTAATTATAAATAAGTGCTCTCTCTAATCGAGAAGAGTATGTTGTATGCTTCAACATGGTATCAGAGCTTCCCAACGAAAAATAAAAAAATAAAAAATAAAAATAAAAAACCCTAATCCTTCTTCTTCACGCCGCCGCTGAACCCTTTCTTTCTTCTTCTCTCTTTCTTTCTTCTTCTTTCTTTCTTTCTCTCTCCTCTTCATTTCCTTTTTTTCTGTTTCTCTCACTTGCTAGAATCGTGAGGTAGCGATCTCTCACTACCTCTCGGTTCTCCCCAAATAGTGAGGTAGCGAGTTCGCAACCTCTCTATCTCTCTCTCTCTCTCTCCTTGTTGGGTGTTTTCCTTTGATGGATCAGCTCATTTAGAGCCATATGTGGTCTGATTGGTGTTTGGTTGGTTGAATTTAGTTGTTTTTCTCCATGGAAATCTGATTTTGAAGGTATGATGGGATTTATTATTGAGGAAGATTTTTGAGCCTACCGAAAGGGTGGCTGTTGATCGTGACTAGTGTGTGGGGGTGCGAATTCCCCCTATTTTCTCCTGTTTTGTGAGATTTTTATTTGCTGTTTTTTTTGGGTTGTGATATCATCATGAGTACCTCCAAACAAAATCCGGCTGAACCAAAACCGGTTGTTTCTGAAATTGTGTCATCATCTATTCGTCTTACTGATCAACGCTTAGATGGGAACAACTTTCAGCATTGGCGTAAAATTATTTTATTTGCTATTCATGGCATGGACAAGGAGGAGCATCTTACAGGGAACTCTCCTGATCAGAAAACAGATCCGGTAGGTACGAAAATATGGTTGCGTGATAATGCTCGATTATATAATCAGTTACTTAACTCTATGGAACCCAAAGGTAGAGTATTAGTAACACATAGTAATACAGTTAAGGAACTGTGGGGATATCTTATGGTATTGTATTCTGGCAGAGACGATCTGAATCGTCTTTATGATATATCCCTTTTTTTCTTCCGATTGGAGCAAGGCGATATCTCGATTAATGATTATTTTGTTGCATTTAAAAGGGTATATGAAGAGCTTAATGTCTTGATGCCATTGACTTCGGATGTTAATCAGATGAGACAGCAGCAGGAACAATTAGCGGTTATGGCTTTTCTGAGTGGTCTGAGATCAGAATTTGACCCAGCTAGATCCCAGATTCTAGCAAGTCGTGAATCTTCACTGATTGAGGCTTATTCTCATGTGCTTCGCTCAGCCCAGCCCCTAGTGCTATGAACACAAGTGATCGTGCCGCTTTGGCAAGTCACGTCCCGTCAAGAGGACGTGATGGTAGAGGGGGAGGACGTGGAGGGCGTGGTGGTAGTGGACCCGATGGGAGGATTATATGCTTTCATTGTAGCGGTCTTTGGTCACACACGTGACAAATGTTGAAAACTACATGGCAAGCCTCCCAATGCCCGTTCTGCTCATATTGTTTCAGGATCTGTCTAGTACACCTCTACAGTTGTGTCTGCTCCTTCTGATGATGGCAATATCCATTTCACAGCCGAGGAATATTCTCGGTTACTGGCTAATCAGTCTTCCACATCTGCTACTGTTGCTCAGACCGGATCATCTTCATCTGCATACATATCTGAGTCTCTTAGGACTTGGGTGATTGATTCTGGAGCTTCTGACCATATGACAGGATCCATAGGTATTTTACGCACATATTCTCCCACGACTTCTCATCCTGATGTCAGAGTGGCGGATGGGTCTTTCGTGGCAGTTAAAGGGATTGGCACTGTTTTCCTACATCTACTATACGACTGTCATCTGTTTTATATTTGCCAAATCTTCCTTTTAATCTATTTTTTGTTCGTGCTCTTATGAAAGAGCTTGATTGCTTGGCTACATTTTACACTGATCATTGTGTGTTTCAGGATTGTTCGACGAGGCGGACGATTGGTAGAGGGCATCGTACTTCAGGAGGTATCTACGTGCTGGATGAGGGACAAAATTCTGTAGCATGTTCCGGCTCGTCTCCCACTCCTTTGGAGCTTCATTGTTAGCTTGGTCATCCTATTCTTCCCAGTTTAAAGCGTCTGTCCGTCCCTGGTGTCGTTACCAGAATTGTTCTGAGTCGTGTCAGTTTGATACGCAAGTCGTATGTGTCGAGTCCGAATAAAAGAGCATGTGCTCCTTTTGATTTAGTTCATTCTGATATTTGGGGTTCTTGTCATGTCCTGTCAAAATCTGGTTTTCGTTATTTTGTTACTTTTGTGGATGACTATTCTCGGGTTACATGGATTTATTTAATGAAACAACATTCTGAATTATTGTCTATTTTCTGTGCATTTTATGCTGCGATACGTACTCAATTTTTCATCACTATTCGTATAGTGCGTAGTGATAATGCTAGTGAGTATTTGTCTGGTCCCCTTATTTCTTTCATGGCAACTCAAGGCATTATTCACCAGTCATCCTGTCCAGACACACCCCAACAGAATGGTGTAGCTGAACGTAAAAATCGTCATCTTATGGAAGTAGCACGGGCCCTTATGTTCCATATGCAGGTGCCCAAAATATTATGGGGCGATGCTGTTCTTACAGCAACATATTTGATAATTCGAATGCCTTCGTCTATCCTTCAGGGAGATTCCTCATCGTGTTTTGTATCCACGTCAGCCCTTACATTCTCTTCCCGTTAGGATGTTTGGATGTACTTGTTACTGTCGGGATATTAGACCTCGAGTGACGAAGCTCGATCCGAAATCGTTAAAGTGTATCTTTCTTAGTTATTCTCATACACAAAAGGGCTATCAGTGCTATTCTCCTGAGTTGGGACGGTATCTGGTATCCTCTGATGTCACGTTTCGTGAGTCTTTTCCTTTCTCATCTTCTTCGTCATCCTCTAGTGCATCTGAGTTGTCTAGACTCGATGAGTTCCTATTGTATGATCTCATTTGAGTACCTCCGAGTCCATCTGTCACACCTATTAGTCCTATTGTTCAAACATATGCTTGTGGCTCTCGCAGAATTTTTGGTTCCTCTCCCGTAGCTGCTCCTGAGCCACCTTTTACTATATCGGACTCCTTGTTGATTGATCCACCGGCTGATCTTGATCTCCCTATTGCTCTTCGGAAGGATCGTCGTGATTATGCTAAGTATCATGTATCAGTCACGGTTTCATATGCAAGCATGTCTCCTACTCTACAGGCATTTATTTCTACCTTGGATACTGTCTCGATCCCTCGTTCCTTGTCTGAGGTCCTCTCATCTCCCGAGTGGTGGGCGGCCATGTTAGATGAGACAGCTCTTGAAACTAATCAAACATGGGATTTAGTACCCTTGCCCCCTGGGAAGAAATCGATTGGACGTAAATGGGTGTATGTGGTTAAAATGAACCCCGATGGGTATGTTGCTCGTCTCAAAGCTCGGTTAGTTCCAAAGGGGTATGCTCAGACTTATGGTGTTGATTATACCAAAACTTTTTCACTGGTTGCAAAGTTGGCTTCTGTTCGGCTTATTATCTCTCTTGCAGCGTCCTACGGATGGTCCTTACATCAACTGGATGTTAAGAATGCATTTCTTAATGGTGATTTGCAGGAAGAGATGTATTTGGAGCAACTGCACGGCTTTGTTGCTAAGGGGGAGTCTGATCGAGTTTGTCGGTTAAAAAAGTCTCTTTATGGTCTAAAGCAATCGCCTCGTGCTTGGTTTGGGCGATTCCCTGAGGCGATGTTGAAATTTGATCTCCAAAGAGCATCCAAGGATCATTCGGTTTTCTTTCGGCAATCTAATACAGGGAACATTCTCTTGGTGGTCTATGTGGATGATATTGTCATCACAGGAAGTGACACTACAGGTATATCTTCTCTGAAAGTATTTCTGCAAAGTCAATTTCAGACCAAAGATCTTGGTCCACTTAGATATTTCTTGGGTGTGGAAGTTGTCAGGAGTCATCGTGGGATTTTTCTGTCCCAGAGGAAGTATGCTTTAGATTTGCTGCGTGATACAGGACTGTTAGATGCTAAACCTTCTTATGTTCCTATGGCCTCTGGAGTGAAATTGTCTCCAGAAGATGGGGAACTATTTACTGATCCTGAGCGGTGTAGACTGCTTGTTGGAAAACTGAATTATCTAGCAGTTACTCGTCCAGATATTGCATTTTATGTGAGTGTAACTAGTCAGTTCATGGCAGTTCCACAAGTTCCCCACTGGGATGCAGTCTTGAATATACTTCGGTATATTAAGGGTACTCCGAATAGGGGTCTACTATACAGTAATCAATGTCATATGAATATTGAAGGATTCTCAGATGCGGATTGGGCAGGATCTCCTAGTGATCGGAAATCTACTACTAGATATTGCATAGTTGTAGGTGAAAATTTAGTATCCTGGAAAAGTAAGAAACAACCGGTGATAGCTCGTTCTAGTGCAGAATCTGAGTATCGAGCTATGGCTCATGCTACTAGTGAGATTGTTTATTTGCGACAGCTTCTGAATGAACTAGGATACCCCCAAACGAATTCATCAAAGTTGTGGTGTGATAATCAAGCAGCTATTCACATTGCATCTAATCCTGTGTTTCATGAAAGGATTAAGCTTATTGAGGTTGATTGTCATTTTGTAAGAGAAAAACTACAAGGTGGAGAAATATCATTGCAACATGTAAGGACAGCGGAGCAACTAGCTGATGTATTCACTAAGTCATTAACTAGGAACAGAATTGGGTATATTTGTAACAAGCTAGGAATGAATAATATCTATGCTCCAACTTGAGGGGGAGTGTTAGAATAGCTAATTGGCCTAAATCCCATAAGCCCATCTCTATATGTCTTCCTCGTATATGGTTTACCATAATTCTTGATTATAAATAAGTGCTCTCTCTAATCGAGAAGAGTACGTTATGTGCTTCAATTGGTCCAAACTCTATGATCAAGACAAGCTTAGTCAATAAAGACGTCTCTCAGTGCCTCAAATAATACAACTAGCTCATGTATGTCAGTTGCTCTAAGATCTTGCCTAAAAGGCAAGTTCTAGGGGAAACCGTTTGAGGTCCATGATAGAACATTTGCGACCAAAGCGTTCCTATCACCGATAGTTTAAACAAACGGGGAAATTTAGTACACAACAAAGCGTCTCCCGACAAAAGGTCCAACATTGTATCCCTTATGTGCAAAGGTGTCAAATAGGGATGAGAAGGCCTTCCACAGGCTGCCTCCTGCTACCCCTACGTGGGCATTTACATCCTATCCATTCTCATGGGAACCATATCTACCCATGATCATCTTCTGCCAAAGGCTTCCTTTGTTCATGTTGACGCACCAGAGCCATTTCCCTAACAATGCAAAATTGCAAGTCGGTAAACTGAAGGTGTGACACTGTCACCCTATCAACCCCTACCTCAAAGCCCAGCAGCAAACCTAGGGTCTCTGCCTTATAGAAGAAGGTGCTAAAAACATCATTCACCTATGTAAAGGAAAATGGAGACAAAAGATCCCCGTATCTCAAAGCCCTGGACAAAGAAAATAAGCCTTTTACACTACTGTTCAGGATGAATGAAAATGAGACATTCCCATGCACCCTCAGATCCATCTCTTCCACCTCTCACCAAACCCCTTCCAATCCAAAACAACATCTAGATTCTCCTGCTCTACCCAATCACAGTGTTTTAAATGTCGCGACATATCGCTGACATGTCCCCATTTTGGTATGGGAGACATGGCATATAGGCAGAAGTTGCTTTAGCGATTGTTTCCGCCATGCTGCCCAAATATCCCCGACATTTCACAACATGTCAATGACATATAAGGGACATGGTCATAAAAAATGAAAACAATTGATAAAAATAAGTGGTTCTTAGTGAAACTTCGTATAAGACTAATATAGAGCTAAATACATTTGTAGAACCAAAACATGAACAAAGAAAATGCACATAGTGAATGGCAAATATTTAGTCATTCACTAAACATAAGCATATCTAAATATATTAAAATACAATAAAATTGCCCAAATGACACGATACAATTAGAGG
This sequence comes from Pachysandra terminalis, assembly GCA_031762675.1. Classification (NCBI taxonomy): domain Eukaryota; kingdom Viridiplantae; phylum Streptophyta; class Magnoliopsida; order Buxales; family Buxaceae; genus Pachysandra; species Pachysandra terminalis. The sequence goes on from JAUPMG010234833.1 coordinate 12,150, forward strand.
AAATGAGCAAATTCAATGAGGAGACATCAGTAAATCACATCCATAAAGAGTGGCGCCCCCACTCAATGTCATCCTCATCACTCCATCATCCAGATATTGACCATACTGCATCATCTCTATATAGTGACAATATTGGCCCAATCTATAGTATGATGGTATCATTCCACGTAGTAGTAGCCTAAATATTATGCTTAGTGTATTTAGATATGTGCATGTCTTATTTAGGCTATCATTATGGATGACTTCTCCATTTTTTCACATGTTGATATGCAACCGTATCTTCCTAAATAAATGCTAAATCATTATATATGCATTGTTTTTGTCATATTTTGGGTTATTGGAATGTATTTAGTTCTAACTTAGCTCACCACAAAGTTTCACTTAAAGAACTCTATATTCGTTCTTTTTTTTTTTCATTTTTCCTTTTTCCATCATGTTGGCGACATGTCGCCGATATGTCCCTAGAGAGGTCAGGCGACTTGTCTTGCGACAGCGACACTCACAACCTTGCCCAATCTAACTTACATGCTAGCCCTGCTCTCCCCAATCTCTATCATTCTTCCACACACTCATTCGCCACCAATGCACCATTTAATATCTATCTCCCGCTAACAAAGGCATTTGGATTAATAGATATTACAGAACTGATCACCTCCCTCAATCTACATGACAAAACCTTTGCTATAATCTTATACATGCTAGCCACAAGATTGATTGGTCGAAATCCCTAATTCCAACAACCCCTTTTATTTCTATGATCAACACCAAGAATGTAGAATTATTAGCCTTATTAATCAGTCAACTTTTATGGAACTCATGCAATACACACATTAACTCTCCTTTCATTGTCTCCCAGCAATCCTGAAAGAAAGCTATGATGAAGCCATCCAGACCTAGTGCACTCTCCTAATCTGTTTCCCATACAATCCTCTTCACCTCATCTTCCCCAAATTTCCTCTCCAACCATTTTTACCTGAGACTGCTCTAATCTAGGGTCTTCTAACTTCCCCACCTTAAAAACCTTTACTCTTGTTCAGATCGATAAAAGTTCAAATAAAACCGGGTAAGTGCCTTCTCCATCTCCTCCCCTTCTTCAATGACATTCGCATCTACTAGTAATCGCAGTATAGTATTCTTCCTTCTTTTAACTATGAAAAATTTGCTTATGTTGCACCAAGTGTTTTAGTAACTGATTACGTAAAATAGTGACTTCCTTATTTACCTATACATGCATTACTTGGTTAATACAATTGTTTTTTGTACTGTTCCAAGTTATTTGGGTGTAAACATGTCCAAATAAGTGTTTCACAAAGTACCATTCTTTTTCCCAAAGGTCCCCCCCCCCCAAAAGATGTCCTCCCATTTCCTAACTTTTTGGGCTACAGCCATTGATCATATTGAAGATTGGAGAAAGTAGTGTTTTAAGAACTGGACCGGTCATAGAACTGTTATTATGTCAAATCGATTGAACCACAGTCAGACCGGTCTGAACAGAGCAGTCCATTGTTATTATTAAAGAAATAAATACTATAGATATATAATTTAGAAAGAAAAAAACAAGAGATAAACTTATATTAAAAGAATCATAAGCAGATCAATAACCACAAAACATGAGAGCTAACAAATCAATGTGCTGAAAAGGCCCATTTTCCTAAGAGAAATTAAAGAGAATGGTGGACTGAAATTGTCTAGCCTCCTAGAGTTCCGTCACTTTTTCTTTTTCTTTTTTTTATTTATAAATGGGGTTTTTCTCTTTGTTTTTTGTTCCCATTTCCTTTCCTATAGTTCTTCGCAAACATCAGCAGATTTTCTTTCTTCTCCTTTTGATAGTATTTTTTTAATTTTTTTTTTTTTTGGATAAACTGTCTTTTTTCTTCTCCATACGCATCTTCCTCTTCTTCATCTTCTTTCTTCACATGGATTCTTCGTTTGATTATAGGATTTCTCAATAAGGAAAATGCTTGAAAATGGCAAGAGTTTTAGTTCAATTTGGATTTAGGGATTGGTTGGTGCAACGGTTCAACAGTCAATCTAAAGAAACCAACAGTTCTTTCGCAAGTGATGGTTCAAACCTGACTGGACCGACTTTTGTAAACTCTCCTATTGGACTCAATCAAACCGTCGTCCGATCCAATTTTTAAAACACTGGGAGAAAGTCTTACCAAATGGTCCTTACTTGTCACAAGGTTAGATCCAATACCTTAGCAGATTTTGGGACTAAGCAACGGAAATTGTACAACAAACTTCATGTGGATCGTAGAAAATAGCTTGCACCTGCAGTTTATTCTACGATTATTTATTATTTTCGTCCTGCCAGAATACACCGTGCTTTTTGCAAGGTGTAGAATTCAGAGATATACTACTTTTTTTTGATAATTAACCAACATTTCATTAATTATCAATAAGCAAAGCAATACATATAGGATCCTAATATGTGATTCAAAAATAGGATAGCAAACAGGTGTAAAATAACCAAACAAACATAACAACTGATCTGCACCCATGCTCCCATGCTCCAAATTACCCAATCACCCTTCTCCTCTCCTCTCCTCAACAGGAGGCCCCGAATAGATTGTCGTCTTTGTCACTTCCTCCCTAGCCTATCTATCAGCCGTATCATTCACTTATCGGGGTGTGTGTCTTGTACATACCATATCGCTTCTTAGAACACATGCTCTATGTACCAAATGAGTAAAACACCACGGGCAAACCGAATCCAATACCATCCAAGAAATAACCGATGATGAGTCCCCCTCCACCTCCAATGGACCAAAGCCCCATGACTTCACTTCCTTCAATCCAGTCACCAAAGCAATAATCTCCACCCGATTGGAACCCCCCTCTCCAATAGGACCCGAGTAGATATGTAAAATTCTCCCTTGATGGTCCCTAAAAATGCCTCGTACTCCGGATCAAGGTTTTAAATTTCGCCCGCATACCAGCGAAATATCACCATTTTCTACTCTAGCGAAATGACAATATTTCCCCATTTCGGAGAAACTTGGCGAAATTTCACCAATCCCCCTGGCAAAATTGAAATTTAAAACCTTGCTCCAGATGGGCTAGGATTACCTTGAGACGACCCATCAAAATTCATCTTGATGATCCCCTCTCTCAGTGGGATCCAACTAACCTTCCGCAGGATGTGCCAAAGCGAAGATGAACTGACTACTACCCATTCCCTAACAATATCCTCGGCTGAAACGCCCTTAAACTCTAGAAGCACCACCATCCATGAGGCCACACTGTATGTGCATGACGCAATCAAGCTCTTTAGACTTGACACCCTATCCTCAAAAATTCTTCTATTCCTCTCCCCCCCAAATTGTCCAAAGAACCGCCTGGAACACTGATGCGTACATCAATTTATCCTGTTTCCCTAACCCAGGAAAACTCCAATACTCCACTTTAGACCAAACCTTTCCATTCCGAGACAACATCCAGAAACTGTTGCTATACTCTATCATATGCCTTCCCCAAATCATATTTACACACCAAACCCACTCGTCCGCTCCTCTCTTCCACCAACTCGTTTGCAATCAACGAACTCTCCAAAATTTGACGACCCACAATAAATGTACTTTGATTCACCGAAACAATGTTCCCCGTGACTTCTCGCAATCTCAATGCCAGCACTTTCGCTATGATCTTATACAAACTAGTTGCAAGACTTATCAGCCTAAAGTCTTTTTCTTTTCCACCCTTCTTTTTAGGGATCAACACAAAGATCACATTTGTGATTTTATTGATGATTCCTTTTTCGAAAAACTCCTTGAAGACCTTGATAAGCTCGGCTTTAATTGTCTCTTAATTATCTTGATAAAAAGCCATTATGAACCCATCCGGACCCGGGGCCTTATTCGCTCAATCTCCCATACTGCTCTCTTTATCTCCTCAAAACTCCTCTCCAACCACACCTTTCTATCCTCTGGAATCTTCCCCCCAATATTATTCAACCTAAATTTCATCTCCAATTCAGACTTCTACAGGTTGGAGTAAAACGACAAAATGGCCTCCAAGATATGCTCATTCTCCTCAACAACCTCACCATCAATCATGATTTGGGAGATGAGTTTTGCTTTGGACTTGTCATTAACTATACTATGGAAATAAAATGTGCTACCATCCCCTTCTTTTAACCACAGAGCTCTAGATTTCTGCCTCCAGCTTATTTCCTTCTACCTCAAGATCACCTCCAACTCCCATTTTTCTCCCTTTCCTCTCCTCTAACTCAGACCTATTTAAGGACCAATCTCCTCCAACTTGTCAATGCTATCAATCTCCTGGACGCACTCCATCTTCCTAATCTAATCCTCCCAAAAGTGTTTTTGTTCCACTTCTTAATACATCCTTTGACAGCCTTTAGAGCCTTCATGAATCTGAAACCTGCCCACCCCCTGCCTATATCTTCCCTATTCAAGCACCAATCCTTCACACCCTCTTTAAAGGAGGGGTGTGACAACCACATATTCTTGAACCGAAAAGGGTTGGGCTTAGGGCTTAGAGAGGAAATTATAATAGGCCAATCATCAAAAGACACCCTAAAAGGAGTACTCTGTATCATATTAACAAATCTAGCATCCTACTCCCCAAACACCAGGCATCTATCCAACCTACAACAAATTACATTCTCCTGACAGTTCAAATCAAAGAATTTTCGCATACTCCTAGTAACTCTACCCCTTCAACTCTTTTCACTCATATATCTAACAACATTGAAATCCCCAATAAGACACCATGGGCCTCCCCAGATCACTCTTGATTCCTTTAACTCATTCCAAAAGTTTTCTCTCAACCTGTAATTATTTGGCCTATAGACTCCAACTAACACCCACTCGAAATCATCCTCCACACACGTAAATTTAATTGAAACCGAAAAAATTCCTTTCCTCATCTCCGACCCTACCCAGACATCCTCGTCCCACTGGGATCCCTCCCGAAGCACCCACCAAAGGAAGGCAATACCATTTTACTTTACGACCTCCCCAAATCCTCCTAATCTTGCTAACAAACATCTCCTCCCGATTACATTCCTGGATGACAAGGATAGAGGGGTGATAACACTGTCGTAGCTCTCTCACCACTCACTTTTTGCACGCCTCTCTCAAACCCCGTTTATTCCAACTGATCATCTTCGTTCTTCATCCGATGATCTGTCCCGATTCCTCCTTCTCTGATACTGGAGACCACCAGTAATTTTTGCCCTTAGAGAACATCCTACCCCTGCTCCGTCCCTACTTCTTCTAAATCTGTTAACCGTCGAATGGATTGACAATGGAATACCTCTATGATCCGACACCTATAACCCAAAAAGTTTGGCTACATCCTCCACCCCTACCCAAACATCGCAAGCTTGTCCACCCAACTCCTGTTCCCTTGGACTATTGTGAGCAAAGTTCTGCCAAAATTCCGAATAGTATTGGGGATCATTTGCATGCACAATATCTGACTTATTCAAGGCTTATGTAATGGAATGGTCAGTACCAGCCACTTCTGAGTTGTTCTTAGTGAGGTAGCAACTATTAGCATTTGGTAAGGAATGCAAACAAAAATCCCCAATCTGAAAAACACCAAGCGTACCTGGGTTTTGTTTATAAGAGACAAAAGAAGACTGAAACTGAAATACCGAAAGGAATCCTACTGACTGCTGAACCGGTTTCTGAAGGACGGAAGACCAACTAAAACACCACCTCATACAAATGTCAACACCTGAGCTGCTGGAGAAAACCGATTTGAAGGAATTCATTGTAGCTGCCTCTCCCATACATGAGTCGTGCAAAATAGACCACGTCATGGCTTCTTCGAATCTCGACGGTACAGATGCCTTCTTCTTGAGGCTAATCAAAGATCTGCAGTCGCCCATTTCCTTAACCACTCCCTCTGGGATTCTCGAAGTATCTGAAAAAGAGACACCCCTCACGCTCTCTCCTTCAGACGAAGCCGGTGCCATCCCTGCAATGAGACATTGCTACCTCGAGTTCCTTGGAAGCCCTGCTGAATCACGTGATCTTCCCGAATTGCTTGAATTTCCGCACCATGGTCCCTGATGAGTTTCAGCAAGCTCTCAATTTTGGCATTCAAAGACAATAGAGAAAGAGTGGTAGTTTCCTAGGCTGCACTTGGTGAGGCTCCAACTTCTTGGCCACCGACTCTTGCTTGGCTTTGAATAGTCGCACCGTCGTCCATTGGAGCGGGCTCGCACAAAACAGGTGAGCTCTCGTGGACTTGGACACCGTCCATTGGAGCGGACTAACATCTTTCTGCCTTGGGCCACAGCCACACAATGGGCCTGGATACGCAAAACAACAAGGACCCTCCCTAGACCAAATAGTTTGATTGGGCCTAGGACTCCTAGACCGAGAACGGTGAGCTGGCCCAAAGTCTGAAGCCCCTCTCTGACCCCAGGTTTACCCCGTGGGCCTTCTAACCCGATTCTGGTTAGACGCTGATTCAATTTCAGCATTCTCTCGGATTTCAAAATTCAATCTAACATTGTTTGCAGCGCCTTCACATCTAGTAGAAAGCACGTGCGAATCATGCAGACCTCCACCTGACCCGAAATAAACCTCACCCTCTTGACCAGTGGTCAACCCCAAACCTTGGTTAACCCTCACCAATCCTTTAATTCCATCTGGACCCAGCAATGCCACCTCATCATCTTCTTCCTCCGGCTGTTCACAAGAGCTGTTCTCCTCTACATGGATGTTGATTCCAACATCGGATTGAACCAACTCCATCTCAAGAAGGAACATCCTCCAAGATTCTCACGGTGACTGATCGAGGAATCAGCAAAGGGTTAGGCTCTCTCACACAGAGAACCGCCGATTCAAAACCACGACCACATCGGGACTCATCACCAACTTTAATAAGCCTCCCACAAGTATTTCCGACAGCGTCAAAGACCTCCTCCAGCGGCAGGCCCCTAATCCGAATCCAAGTCCCATCTCTTTCATCTTGAGTGGATATGTGATCGACATCTCGGACCATCGTTTGATCACAAGGTCCTTTTTCGATCGCATAAGAAAAGAACTCATGCTTCACAGATGATGGCAAATCTTAGAGGAGAGGGAAACCAGATTGCCTTGTCACGAGAAAGCTCAGCGATAACGGGAATCTCCCTGAGATTATAGAACAAGGCTAGCTCAGAACCCACCTCTCGCCAGTTCATCGATTGATTCCCAACCCATAAAAGTAAGGCCAAACCGCATTGATCCCCCCAGAGCCGCAGCTCTTAATATCAATCTCAACACAAGGATGTGAACCATGATGCTTCATTGAGGCTTTAATGCTGCTATTGAGATGTATATCGAGACTATCCGATAGGACCAAATGGTCCCCAATGAAACTTTCGATTGACATGTTCGACTAAATTCATCCAGAGCCTGGACCCATAATTTGATCTTCTTAAAGTATAACTTCCATCCCCAGTGACATTTTCCTTTTGGGATACAAACCCAAGAAATTTGGAACCCACCATCAACATAACTCTGAGATAATCACCCCCAACGTTAGCTTTGCATTCAACAAAGCACGAGTAATTTCCTGATGACCTTTTCCAGATTCTATTCTCCCTCGCTTCCATTAGAGAATCCTCACAGCAACCTGTTATCCACCCTAGGAAATCTCCATCCAATACCATGGAGCTCTTCTTGCCCTTACTGATCTCAGACAGCTTTGTCAGCTTCTTATTGTATGCTCTACTCTCTTCCAAGGAGGTCTTTGTTTCAATCTCAAAAACCCATCTCCTCCCCCTCTACGACAAAGGAAAGGTTCGTCTTGCCCCTCTATCTAGCTGAGGGTAGTTACCGGTGGCGAAAACCGCAGTTAACGATCTCATCCTGAGTAGATCCTACTCTTTCAACATTATGCCTTGAGGATTGTTGTAATCTAGCTATAAGAGTTAGAAAGATTCAAAGTTATACTTTTATGATGAGTCGTAGCAAGATGGGGATCTCCCTTTGGGATATGTACAAAAAACAAATGGGCATTCAATTGGTGGTGAGTATTATGAAGAAATTTTCCCTTGCCTGGATGAGTTGAATACATTGCCAAAGTCATGCTATACTTGTTTTGATGGTCATTTTTGGCAAGAATGTCGTCTCACCATAATGAGGTGATGTGGCAGGCCCCGAGCCACAACATTACCAATTGAACTGTCAGGTTGGCATAAAATCAAGATTTGAGACATTAATAACTTTTTGTGAATATGGTCAGACCGGGTTCGCCGGGCATCCCGACGAACGAACTAAGACTTTGACAAGCCCATTTGATGTCCCGAACTCATCGGCAAACACTATGAGAGGAACCGTAACGGGCCTTTTGCCAAGATACTTGAAAACGAGGAAAAAGCAAATCCAGCAAAGTGCTTCGCCGAGCCGAAACCGGGGTTGCCGGGCCACCTCGGCAAGGGTGAGCGCCCATGCCTTTTGGCCTCGGCACTAGGGCCCGCCAGGGTCTATGTCCCAACAACATCCTTGTTCACCGGGTCCCATTTTCGACAACCCCGGTGCTCCCAAAGGTCCAGAAATTCCCATTTTTGTATGTATAAATCCTCAGCATGGAATGAGATGAAAAAACTAAGAGTTATGCTCAACACGGCATGACCAACTTATGTATAATTGATTAAGAGATTGTTTAATTGTGTATGAGATTTGTAAGTGTTCATCAGAGAGGAGATCTTCGTCCTAGGCGAGAACCCATCAAGGGGGGTTTACAGCAGTCCTTAAGGTGTGGTGGACACGGGCACAGGTATCGACAACGGCCGAGCCGAACCTCGGCACTCCAACCTACGGTTCAATGACGTCAAGCGACGACAAGGTATTACCTCATGAGTTGGCCATTAATGAGTTGCGCATTAAATTGACCGTTACATTGGTATTAATTCGACCCTTACACTTATTAATGTGGTTGTTATACTACTAGTGAGAGAGAGTTAATACAAAAGCGGTTACAAAAGAGGATGATGGTGACACTTGTCACCATCCTAGAGATTCTCCTTTGCCTATTTACAGCCTAGGAAGCTTAGGCCAAAGGAGGAGAACAAGTGAGAGAGAGAGAGATTATAGTACAGATACATTGCGATCAAGACTAAGAAAATCTCTATAGCGATTCTCTGACAAAAGAGAGAGAGAGAGAGAGAGAGAGAGAGAGAGAGAGAGAGTTGGGGAAGAATTGTGCAAGGCAACTCTTAAGGTGGCATCGGTCTGGACTTGAGAATCTCTTGTCGTCGGGTCGTAGTTGCAACCTACCTTCTACACCTTCTCGATCCACTCCACATTCTCGGTTTGAACAAACATTTTGAGAACAGTCATATCATAACAGTCTAGGCCGGAGTAGGTTCTAGCTACCCCAACCTTAAAGCCCGTGGGAGAACAAGTGAGTATCCTCGGCATACGTTGATTGTGTTCACCAAAAACCCACCTACATTAAATGGCGACTCCACTAGGGAGTTAGATTGCTCAAAATGAGTTCCACGAGAAGAGATAAGTTCATTTTCATTTCTCTGTCATTTGTGAGAAATCGAGTTTCATCCCTTTGTAAAGATTGTGAGTGGACTTGGGCAACGTCGAACACGTTCCAACTCCAACATAGCCCACGACAAGCCGCAAGTACCGAACATTCTTATAGCCAAACTGGAAGAGGTAACCGAGTCACAATCACATGCACCGACTAAACAAACGTCAAACAGGCAAATCCGATGCCCGAGTTGACTCAACTCATGACGGCCTTTCACGAGCTGAATAACCGCGTTTCTAAAACTCTGGCGAATATTACTGCTGCCCGCCAAGCTCCTCCACCACTTGTTGCCGAGGACGTCGACGAGCAGCCACGCCGAGAAGCTGATTCTGTCATTAATGGAGAATCAACTACGGCCGACGAGTATATCACTCTTGCCAACGTCAACACTTTGTTGAGACATGAGAAATTATTGCTAGAGGATAACGACACAAATTGCAACTCTCATCCTCCATACTCGGCAGATATTCTTAAAAAAGCCATATCTTAAGGATAACATCCTGCCGAAGTTTGTCAAATATAATGGATTTGAGAAATGTCAAGGAGCACGTCAACCACTTCATGGATTCCCTCAACATGTTCACTTCTGACAAGGAATTGCGATTTCGAGAATTCTCTAAGTCCTTATCTGACAAAGCCTACACTTAGTACTCCAACCTCCCGCAATATTCCATTAAGTTATGGGAGGAGATGGTTCAAGCCTTTTTCCAGAAGTTCTTTCTCGTCAATGAGAGGATCAACCTTGTGCATCTTAGCAAGGAACACCAGAGGTCTAGTGAAGGACTTGTCGACTTCGTCAAGAGATTCCACACACTAATGTTGGATTGTCATTTACTCATCAGCGAGGATTAGCTAATACAGCTTTGTATTAGTGGCATGAGCCACGATTACCGTGCTTACATTGAGAATAATGACATCCACAACTTCACCAAGCTCATGGAGGCCGCTCAGCGCACCGCGCTATCGGTGATGGAGGCTAAGAAGCTAAGAAAAGAGAGAAAGCAAGCCAAACATAGCCTTGACAGCTCAATTCGTCGGAAAGAAGCACTCAGTGAGTGCACTACCTAATCCCACGGAGGGAAACAAAAATGAAGAGCCAATCTAATCCTACGAATGGCCGTTGTGACTGCCTAGATCCAAAGGTCATTAGTAAATAAGACCTCAGAATTGTCTAGATCCTTAAGATATTTTTGTATTATGCCAGGGGGCTTCAATGAGTAAGAGAATATTTTGAATGAGAAAGGTACTACACTTCACGAGATTGCCTCGACGTTACCATACTTGATGAGAGATTATTCATTTTGGCGAGAAGCTTTGCACATGCCACGTCCCTTCATACATGGGGGCTAAACCTATCGGTTCTAGTGACCTTGTCATCGCTAGCACATAAGT
>JAUPMG010234944.1:0-23056 GCA_031762675.1 Pachysandra terminalis
CACGTATATCTGTGTGCATTGTTTTGATCTTCGTTTTACTGTGTTTATTATTATTGCTTGATCCCGATCAACACTTTGATGTATAGCGGTCATGCATTTCAGAACATGAATTTTTGTCTAAATTAATGTATCAAATCTTGAAACTTAAGATTGGTCTGACTCTAGCACGGTTAGTGCTTTTGTTCAGATATGTATACTGGAGTCGTGCACAAGGCCTTTATGTGCAGCACTACTAACCGAGAAAGAAGAAAAAAAAAAAAGAAGCACTGGCCTCAATAACGTTGTAAATTTACTGCAGGAAACTAAGCAAGATTATTTTCGTCATCATGTTGAAGAACTTTGCAAAATGGATGATTCCTTATTTCATGGGCACAAAACCATGTAATATTGATGTTGGATTCTTATTAAGTTTACTACATTATTACTGAATATGGACAGGATCTTATCATGCATTTGCCTGGTGCATTGCCTTTTGACACCCTTTTCATGCATTGGTGCTCTGGTTATTGCTCTGTTTTCTGTGTTTCGTATGTATAATACAATTGAATCTCTTTCTTTCTCTTGATATGTGTACGTCAAATAAGATTATGATTTACTGGTAGAACTATTTACACTCATAATTGCCATGTCCAATCACCCTGCTATTGGGTGTTAGCTATGCAGTCAACAGTCTTTCAAATGTTATTCTCCTTACTATTTATTGCAAAGTGATAGTCATATGCTTATGCTTCTCAAATTAAATAATCCACGAAGTTGGAACTTCTGCAACACTGATTGATTGCCCCCCCCCCCCACCCCCCCTCTCTCTCTCTCTCTCTCTCAGATTTTTAGATAAGATTTTTATATCTTTGCATTCTAGGTTTACATCATTTTTCAATAATCGAGGCTTAGATTTTCAGTAATTACTATGCCGTTGAAGTAATTTGGAAAAAAATCTCCTTTCTCTGTAATTTTATTTCAATTATTGAATATTTCATGCAATATGTACTTCACAAGCAGGCTTTGTGGGATTGAAATAAGGACTGAAAAGGTTGTTTGGGAACTTCTCTCTGGTTTAGTTGGTCTAAAGGACCCAAAAGAAACAAGAGCACTTACGCTTATTGGAGCTGGTAACTTGAGATATTCTGAATTATTCTAGGTATGCCAAATTAATGTCAAGGGGGATTTTCTATTGATTTATCTTGAGATATGTGGAAGGCATTGGGTATGGGATTATTGTGGATATTCTCATTAAATAGTAAAAATATTGGTTCATCCTTAAAACATCTAAGAATGTTGATTGTGATGTATAAGTTTAGGTTAGTGATCCCATAGTTATAGCTAAAACATTTGTTCGATGAAGGGCTTGCATGGCATTTTTGTTAAGTTCGTTATCTTTATGTAGCCAGTATTGGGTGCTTCTTGTTTTGAGTTTTGATTCTCCCATTTTCATTATCTCTTGCTATCTTCTTTGTTCCCCTTATTTATATGAGTTCTGATTTTCGTCCTCTACTAATATATCTATAGATTCTATTGTCCAAGATGGACCGCCGTGGTTGGCCCTGGAAGAGAAGATCATTTGATAAGACAGCAACTGAGAAAACAGTGCTTGCATCAGATTCTGCTGGTGCTTCTATAGCTTCAGCTGGATCTCAAGGCAATCAGGTCTGTTCATTGAAATTATTGTCAGATTTTTTATTATTAATTTTATTCTTGTTTCTATTATCTTGCAAACTTATTAAATTCGAAAATAGATTCCTAAATATTCATCCAAGAAAAGGAAAAGAAGATTGATCTATGAATAGATTTCATTTGTTTCATATCGTCTTCTGAGTCTGCTGATAATATGAATATTTAGAAATCTGTTGTAGCTTGTACCTTAGGTGTAACATGCAGATAAATACAATAAACATTGACGTCTTCATGTGGTGACAAGCTCCTTCACTGCAAGGCTTTAGCCTAAGTAGTAAGTAGTGCAATTATATGTTTCTTGTAACTTCCAAATATTTCAAGCTGGTAATATCGATGGTTCTTCAAAAAATGGAAGAATGCATCAAGAATATGTGAAATGCAGTTTGTTATGATGACTTTTTATAGAGGAGAGACAGTGTTAGTCTTGTCTGTTATAGCTGTTAAGTATATGATGCATCTTTACAGGCATTTTGTTTCCTAGGACCTCTGTTAGAGACTCCAAAAATGCTTACTATGTTTAATTGGCTCCTGCAAAACTTGGATCAGTTGGATGAATGCATCAGAGGGTGCCATTTTCAGGAATCGTTTTTAGTTATAACTTTTTAAAAAACTTAGACATATCTGTATATGTTCACATATGATTTTTAGAATTCATGATAAAACTTAGTTTACGCTTGAGTAGAGGAAACCGGTGAGTGATTGGTGGGTGGATCCTTGTGCAAGTACAATCTGGGATCCAAAGCATGAAGGGCCTAATGTTTCTGGACACCTTCTATTTTGTGTGTCAGTAATGTTTTTGATTCATTTTGTTTCACTTAATTTTTCCTTTTTATCTTTTTGACTTGTGTCAAATGTCAATATATACTGATTGAAGAAATATTGTTTATTTTTTTTATTTTTGTTTTTCTCATTGGTGTGCTGTAATGAGGACATTGTCATGGTCACCTATTTGCTTGGCTTCTCCGTTTTGCATTTTGTTTAGATAAAATAATTATTCTTTGTACTACATTTCTGTGGACAGGCCTACAAAAAGGTGAACTATGTCCAAATCTCAATGGAGTCATATTCTCATTTTACCGGGTTGGAGGATCAAATTAAAGCAATGGGGGATCACGTTGAAACAATGGGGCATCAAGTTAAAACAATGGAGGACCAAATAGAGGAATTGACTGAGAAGCTTTCTACTTCCCATTCAGAGATGGTGACTAAGGAAAAACTTGTGAAACAACATGCAAAAGTTGCTGAAGAAGCTGTTTCAGGTGTAATCTTGTGCATATCGCCACTTCCCTTAAGATTGTTTATTATGTATGAGTGCTATCTTTCTTGCCAAGGAATATCCATTATCTTTCAACTTATTTTCTGTACGACATTTATTCACACCATGCAGTTTAGTATTTCGTCCAAAACAAGAATGCAAAAATGCAAAATAGTTGTCTCTTTTCCACTGTAGGATTCTTTGACTTGATTTTGCAAATGAATGATAGCTGAGTTTCTCTGTGTATTGCAGGTTGGGAAAAGGCTGACACAGAGGCTTTGGCATTAAAACATCAGCTTGAATCCGTTACACTCCTGCAGCTCACTGCTGAAGATCGAGCATCACATTTGGATGGTGCTTTCAAAGAGTGCATGAGGAAAATAAGGAACATGGAGGAAGAACATGAACAGAAATTACAGATGTTGTTCTTACCAAAACCAAGCAATGGGACAAGATTAAGCTTGAGCTTGAAGCAAAAGTAGTTGACTTAGATCAAGAACTTCTTAGGTCATCAGCTGAAAATGCTGCACTTTTAAGGGCATTGCAAGAGCGTTCCAATATACTATTGAAGATCAATGAAGAAAAATCTCAAGCTGAGGCCGAGGTTGAACTTTTGAAGAGCAATATCCATTCATGTGAAAGGGAAATAAGTTCACTTAAGTATGAGTTCCATATAGTTTCCAAGGAGCTTGAAATCCGAAATGAAGAAAAGAACATGAGCATAAAGTCTGCAGAAGTGGCCAAGATTACGTGGTCTTGTCCGGAAGAAACTGCCTGGGCCTGCTGCATTAGCCCAAATGAAGCTAGAAGTCGAGAATTTAGGTCGGGATTATGGAGAATCCCGTGTACAAAGGTCTCCTGTGAAGAGTTCTAACCCTCATTTGGCCACACTGCCTGAATTTTCTCTTGACAACGTGCAGCAATGCCATAAAGAAAATGAGTTTCTCACAGCACGTTTGTTGGTGATGGAAGAAGAAACAAAGATGCTGAAAGAAGCTTTGGCAAAACGTAATAGTGAACTGCAAACTTTGAGAAACATTTGTGCTAAAACAACTAGCAGGCTTCGAAGCTTAGAAACACAAACGCAGAATCTGAATCAACAGAGAAGCTTCCTGAGAGCAACTATTGAAATCCCTACTGAAGGTACTTTAAGTCAAAATGCAAGCAATCCATCAAGCTTAACCTCCATGTCTGAAGATGGGATTGATGAGGAAGGAAGTTGTGCCGAGTCTTGTGCAACAGCATTGATCTCTGAGCTCTCTCGCTTGAAGAAGGACAAGAACACTGATAATTCTGACAAGGCTGCTAATACAAATCACTTGGAACTTATGGATGATTTCCTGGAGATGGAGAAATTGGCATGTTTATCAACTGAAAGCGTGGAGCATGGTGCTTTAGTTGATATTGTTGAGGATGAGGCTGTCCAATCAGGGCAGCAATCCCATATGGATGCACTGGCAAATCAGATTTCTTCTGATGCGACTTTGCCAGTAACAGAGCTTGAATCTGATACGTATCTAGTGCTCTTATCAAAGCTCAAAAGCAGAATTTCTACGATATTTGAATCCCAAGCCAACGACACTAATGTGAGGAAGATTTTGGAAGATATTAAATGTGTACTACAGCATGTGCAAGATACTCTACCTCAGCAATCCTTATGTTGCAGTTTGGAGGAAACTTATGCTGCTGATGCTAAAGATGATCAGCAGGATTGTTCTCAAAATATTTTGGAAGCAGCAAAGAGTGGGATTTTTTTGACACAAGATTGTACACCAGGTACTGAGAATGAACATATTATTAATCAAGAGTTGGCAGCTGCCATTTCTCAGATTCACGACTTTGTAATATCACTGAGGAAAGAAGCTATGGCTGATCAGGACACATGTCCTGATGGACATGGGTTGAGTAAAAAAATTGAGGAGTTTTCTGCCTCTATTGATAAAGTTCTACACAGCCAAATGTGTTTGGTTGACTTTGTTATTGACCTCTCTTATGTTTTGGCAAAAGCGAGTAAACTAAGGTTTAACATTCTGGCATATAAAGACAATGAAGGAGAAACAAATAGTTCTGATTGCATAGACAAGGTAACCTTATTAGAGAATAACATAGTTCACAGCGATTCATTGAGAGAGAGGATTCCTAATGGTTGCTATCGCATTTCTCGTTCCACTTGTGATCCCGAAGTTCCTCAAGAAGGTCACTTAAGCCCAGGCTTTGAGTTAAATGCCACGTCAAGCAGCTCCTCATTGACAGAGTTAGAACAGTTAAAGTCAGAGAAAGATAACATAGTAATGGATCTTGCTAGATGTTCAGAAAATTTGGAGAACAAAAAGTTCCAGTTACATGAAGCAGAGCAGCTACTAGCGGAACTAAAATCACAATTGGCATCTTCTCAAAAGTCAAATGGCTTGATTGAAACACAGTTGAACTGTATGGCAGAGTCTTATAAATCACTTGAAACACGTGCACAGGAGTTTGAAGCTGAAGTGAACTTTCTGCAAGCAAAAATAGGGACTTTAAGTAACGAGCTCCAATAAGAAAAGCAGAGTCATCAGGATGCGTTGGCCAGATGCAAGGATCTTCAAGAGAAAATTCAAAGGTTAGCACCAAATGCCTCTTTTAAATGAAGTTTAGTATCAAATGTGAGTCATCTTCGTAGTGTCGGCTTGGTTTTAGTTGACAGTTGGTACTAGGTTCTTAACGTGATTGACTTGTTGAGTACTCATTAGTATTTAATGGTAACTAAGAACCTGATCGAGATTTGGCTATTTGACCATCTTAAGATTAACACAGACTCTACTTGATGTGCTCATCGTGCTGCATCCTGGAATTGACGCTTTAAACCTTGACTATGTGGCATATATCGTCAATCCATTAAATTTGACACTCTCTAAGGTTATTTATAGTGCCTATGTTGCAGTATTACACAAGTGATATGTCCGTAAACTAGCATCTGTCAGTTATCTTCTTTTCTTTCGCTGCTATATATGCTTCATGTCGATTTTACCTCTGGCATGTTACACCTACAGGAATGAGAGCTGCCCAACGTGTTCTGTATCTTCAGCAGTTGATTTTGATATTAAGACTAAACAGGTATGTAACTGTGTTAAGAATAACCCATTCTATGTTACCAAAATTTTGAATTTGCCTCAATATATATATATATATATATCAGTCATAAATAGGGGTGTAATTTGGTCGGTTTGGTTGGTTTAGTGGCCAAACCAAAATACTGCGAACTAAACCGAAAACCGAACCGAACGTAAATAAAACAAAAAACCAAACCAAATTACAGTGACCTAAACCGAAAACCGAACCAAACCAAACCAAAATAGATTCAGTTTTTCGGTTCGTTTTGATTCGTTGTGATAAAATTAATGCTATTTTATGTACTAAATATGCACACACACACAAAACACACAGGCGCATACCTATATTAGTCTAGTTCGATTCGGTTTACATATGCAGCTGTTCTCTCTCTCTCTCTCTCTCTCTCTCTCTCTCTCTCTCTCGCTCTCATCTAATCTGCTGATATCTTTGATTAAGCTCCTCTAGACAAGTGACAGGTTTAATATTGCCATTGGTGTTTTGTGACTTGTGCTTAGTATTTGGGCTTAACACTTAGATATAATGAATCTTTAAACTCTACCTCCCTTTCTTTTATTTTTTTTAAATTGTGTTGCTTGAATTTAGGATAAGTTCCATCCAGAAGGCTGATCAAAACAACTCTAAACTTGAATTGTTCGATTTTTGTCATGGCAGGAGAGAGAGATAACAGCTGCAACAGAGAAGCTAGCAGAGTGTCAGGAGACCATATTTCTTCTTGGTAGACAGTTGAAAGCTTTACGGCCTCCAATGGAACTCAAGGAGTCCCCCCAATACAGCGAGAGGTATCAAACTGGTGAAAGTTTCACTGAAGATGAACAACATCCTATTAGCTTAAACCCAGAAAGTTTGCATTTCTCACAAGACTTCGATCAGAATTCCCCATGGAGTCTATCTGAAACTGAAGCAAATCTGCTCAGAAGATCCCCAAACAGCATGAAGCATCCCAAACACAGACCTACCAGATCGAACTCATCTTCTTCCTCATCAGCCCCGACTCCGGAGAAAAATTCGCGTGGTTTTAGCAGATTCTTTTCTTCGAAAGGCCACTAGAATTTAGCCCACAACAAGCATTTTTTTATCAATGAAGCCAATTAAGAGGCAGAAAATAGCAGAGTTTTGTAAATACTGGACTTGGGCCAATTCAAATAGTGTCCTTTACATATACAAGCCTTCTTATAGAAAGTTTGTAGCCTTAACTGAATTGGTTTTTGTTTCTAAATATTTGAGATTCAAGGTTTCGAGGCTTCAATCATTCACATATGGGAAGCAGAGAAGCTCATAACCATTGTAGCCAACGGCTGTTAATTGCAATTAACAGTCCCCCCCTTGTGAATTCAATAGCTTCAAGAGTAGCTTACAAAGGAATTCTGTGGAATTCATGTAGCATTCCAATTCTAATTCCTTAGTGCACTCTCAAACGAAAAAAAAAAAAAAATATTAGAATCACAAGTACTCTCTGCATCAGGTTGCAGTGTTGGAAATAGTTGTATTATGATCTTCTACAAATTGAGTTCGGGTTTGATTCGGGCTCAATAGGTATAGTTTGAGTTCGGGCCAGACTGGATTCAGACCCTTTGGTTTGGGTCAAACCCGAGCTGAATATAACCTGACCCAACCCGCCCTATTAACGGCCCTACTCTAGACCCAGCCATTTAGAACAGTTTCAATGCTTCTTAAGTTTATTGGACTTGGAGATGCTGCTCCATATGGACGTTAAGTTCCATATTTCTGCAGTGTTGATCATGCGAGCCCATAATATGGGGTGGTCGTCAATGACAAACTCTATTTACTTTAAATAATAATAAAAAAGAATAGAAAAAAACTCAACTACAGAACTACTCGCTTTAAATAAATAAATAAATAAAATCCCTTGTATGTTTTCAAATAAGAAAATAGAATTTTCAGACTTTAAAAAAGAAGTATCGTAACTTGTTCTTGATGAATCTTATAGAGTTATTTTGCATTACAAATTATCTTCGAGGATTTTCAATAACAAAATTTGTGTGTACACCCGTAAAGAACTATTCAAACATTATCTTTGCTGGGAGTCTTAATTGTTTCTTGCAATGCTCTAGGGAGAGAAACCTATTGTGACGCTACAAAATATACTGTCTTCATCGGCTGTCTGTCAAAAACTGCCTTTAAATTTTTGAAAATCGTCGCTTAACCTTTATCTATGGTCAGAAACCACTTAAAACATTACACGACAGTTTTAGGGGTGACTCGGACGAATCATCATTCAGATCTTCTCAAATTACAATCACTTGTTAATTGATTTAAAACCAATCTATATATGAAATCAACAGAGGCGGTTTTAACTTGTGATTTAGTCACAGTTTTCTTCTGTCTAAAATTGTATTTGTGCTAACGGAACTACCGTAACGGTTATAAAACTTTAGCGGCAATTATAGATCTCCCGATGTGCACGTATAGATTAGTTGAAAAACTCCACTTCTGTAGATTTATTAGATGGATCTTCTCAAATTATAATCATCGATTAATTGATTTGAAATCAATTAGAATGTGACACTTGGGATAATTTGTCACATCATTAATGACTTTTGTCCTTGATTTCTCTACTTGAAATTTATTATAATTAGACACTTTTTTTATGTGTCACATTTTAATTGGTTTCATTCAACCCCAATCAGATTAGTTATAGTCTTACTTTTTCAAATGAAACCCCATCTTCTCAAGTTATAATCACCTGTTAATTGATTTGAAATCAATTAAAATGTGACATGTAAAATAAAGTGTAATTATAAAAAATTTTAATTTTCTCAAGTATAAGAAAAAATAAATATTATATATATATATATATAGATATATATGTGTGTGTGTGTGTGGAGGACAAAGACTTCCGTTCTTAATAATTACATAACACTTTATTCCACATGTTACATTCTAATTGATTTAAAATCATTTATTGATGATTATAACTAACTTGAGAGGTTCTGGTGTAACCATTGGGTGTGTTTGGTTGTGAAAAAGCTTGTGAAAGGAAAGTAATTAACCCTGATTCTGATTCAGATGTTTGGTTGTGAGAAAGCTTGGGAAAGGAAAGTAATTAACTTTGGTTCAACGGGTCGAGAGCATATCGTTTACGAATTTGAGTTGAATGCTAAGCCGTTAATAACTATATCCGACCCGAACCCGCCCAATTGCCACCTCTACAACTTGTACAAGTTTACATATAATGGATAGACTCATGGAGTGTCATGTCATGCATCATATGCATGCATGCATACATGAATGTTGGTTGGTTTGTACGTCAAGGAAGTGGGGCGACGATCAACTGATGACGAAACGTGGGTTCGTAGATTACGTTCCGCAAGTTGCATAGTTACCCTACATAATACTTGTGGGGGTAACGATCACGTGTTAGTCAACCTCACAGGATAGGTAGGGTAGGGTAGGGACTTGCAAAATAAATCTGACCAACCAACCTCAAACTCAGGAATCCAAAAAGAAGCTTCCCTAGTTGTTTTTATTGTGTTTTGTAATTTCTTTCTTAATAGGGGTGCGTAGGATAAGTTGCACTACCCCAGTACAGATTCGTAACTTTCGAGTAAGACACTTTTGTCCCTGCCCTTGGCTCATCCTTTACAGTTTACAGACGTCCTAGCCGCAGAAAACGTGTGGGACATTTTTTTAAGACAAAAATAGAAAGAAAAAAAAATCTTCCTCTTGCTTGAAAAAGACTACTGCTATACCTTACCTTTTTTATGTTTTCAATTATTTCGAAATAAAGGGACCACTTTTTTTTTTTTTTTTTTTCGTAGAGAGTAAAGGGCTCACTTGGAATTCATCAGTCCGATCCGAAAAACAAAAGAAAATTATATGATCTCGTGATTTTTTCATGATAAGGCTCGTACTTTTCGTGTCCTATCGTGTGTAATTTTAAGCTTACAAGCCCAACATGATACATGGCATGATTATTATTGTATGGAGCTGAGTTTGATTTCGTGTTTTGCCTATAATTTGGTTAAAAACCCCAATTACATTTGTGCCCAATCGTTCTTGGACCGTGCCATGGGCCATAGCACCAGACTCGACATGGCACTATAAGGCCTATCATGATGGCATAAATCGTGCCTGGGTAGGAACCAAATCGTGTCAGGCCGACACACACGACCCAACCCATTTGTACATCCCTAACATAACGTCATATCTGATAATTGATTATTCTGATTAATGTGGATACCGATTTAGGATTGATTTGTGCATTAGGATTTTTAGATTGATAGGTTAGGATCCTGCATGCACAGTATTAGCAAGTGTTAACCAATTGGTTATATAAGACCCGAACCAAAGACTTTTTTTTGAGTTCGGGTCCATTTTCTAAACTAGATTTAGTGTGTATGTTCATTCTTTAGGAATTGGGGTTGCATATACGATTTAGGATTGATTTCTGTATTAGGATTTTCATTTTGAAATAGGGTTTTGTATCGTCTGGAGTGTAGAAGTTGTAACATCAATTATAATACATATTTACGTGTGTCATATGTTCATTGACTTGTGTTGATGTGCACTACGCATTGGTTCCGCGCACCCCAACAAACATTTGATGCACATCCATACAAGCCAACAAACATGTAATGCACATAGACGGTGCAACTGATGCTACAATTTTCATGCTCGAAACGATGTGACGCCATGAAATAGCAAACTTAAAAGGATAAAATCTGTATCAAGAGCTTTCAGAATGATATTAAGGCTTCACCTCCTGATCATTGATTGCTCTTTGAATAGGTTTTTACTTTATTAAGGCTTCTGTCATAAATGCAATCAACTAAGCTGATTTGAATCTTGATAACATGAAGATTTGCCCAGCAGGTAAGAGTATTGGTGTTATATATTGATCCGACTTACTTTACTATGTCGGTGGTATAATTTATCCATATATTGGGTTGTGGGGGATCCATTTTCTATTTTCGGGTCAAAGACCCATTTACACATCCGTATGGAGATTATAGAGCACATTTGATCGGATCAAGCAATAATAATAAATACAGTAAAAGCGAAGATCAAACAATGCACATAGATATATGTCATTCGACAAAGTCTACGTCTACAAGAGAGAAGAAGTTTGTATTATATCAAAAAAGAATTATGGGTTACAAATTATACTCCTATTTGATATACGGGATAAATTCTCAATATATCCTTATCGTATCACAAGAGGTTCCGCCACCCCGACCCTCTAATCCCATAGTATTGATCTGCACAACGAGTCACTCGTAATCTGGAAAAGGACCTCTACTCATAGTGCTCCGGCCCATGGGACCTCTCACTTGGAATTCATCAACTCGATACGGAAACCAAAAGAATTTTATATGATCTCGTGATTTTTTCGATGATAAGGCTCGTGCTTTTCGTGTCGTATTGTGCGTAATTTTAAGCTCACAAGCCATCACGATACATGGCATGATTATTATTGTAAGGAGCTGAGTTTGATTTCGTGCTTTGCCTATAACTTGGCTAAAAACCCAATCGAATTTGTGCCCAATCGTTCTTGGACCGTGCCGTGGGCCATGACTCCAAGTTCGACACAGCACTATAAGGCCTATCGTGACAGCATAAATCGTGCCTAGGTAGGAATCAAATCGTGTCGAATCGACACACACGACCCAACCCATTTGTACATCTCTAGCGTAACGTCATACGAACAGACAAAACGGTAACTGATTGGTGGATACCGATTTAGGATTGATTTGTGCATTAGGATTTTTAGATTGATAGGTTAGGATCTGCATGCAGTATTAGTATGTATTAGCATGTGTTAACCAATTGGTTATATAAGACCCGAATCAAGGACTTTTTGTTTTGAGTTCGGGTGCATTTTCTAAACTAGATTTAGTGTATTATTTTTATTCTTTAGGAATTGGGATTTGGTATTATTTTTATTCTTTAGGAATTGGGATTTGGTTGCATATATACAATTTGAATTTCCCTAAAGAAACAAAGAAACCTGGTGAGAGAGGTAGCTCACAGACTTGGTGTAGGAATAAGTGGAGATGATTTGAAGCCCTAACAAAGATTTTACATTCTTTCTATTTTGAAATAGGGTTTTGTATGTCTGGAGCGTGGAAGCTATAATACACATTTATATGCATCATATATTCATTGGCGTGCGTTGATGTGCACTAACGCATGTAACACTTTTAAAGTCGGATGCATTAGTACACATCCACGCACACCGACAAACATTTGATGCACATCCATACACACCAACAAACATGTAACGTGCATGCACGGTGCAACTAATGCTGCAGTTTCCATGCTCGAGACGATGTGGCGCCATGAAATAGCAAGCTTCAAGGATAAAATCTGTATCAAGGGCTTTGAGAATGATATTAAGGCTTCCCCTGTGGATCATTGATTGCTCTCTGAATAAGTTTTTACTTTATTAAGGCTTCTGTCATAAATGCAATCAACTAAGCCGACTTGAATCTTGATAACCTGAAGATTTGCCCAGCAGGTAAGAGTATTGGTGTTATATATAGATCAGACTTTCTTTACTATGTCGGTGGTATAATTCATCCATATATTGGGTTGTGGGGGAATCCATTTTCTATTTTCGGATCCGAGACCCATTTCCATATCTTTATGGAGATAATAGAACATACTTGATTAGATCAAGCAATAATAATAAACACTGTAAAAACGAAAATCAAACAATGCACATAGATATATGTCATTCAACAAAGTCTACGTTCACCAGGCAAGAATAAGTTTTTACTATGTCAAAAATGAATTATGGATTATAATTTATATTCGTATTTGATATACAGGATAAATTTCTAATACATCCTTCTCGTATCACGAGAGATTCTGCCACCCTAATCTTCTAATCCCATGATATTGATCCGCACAACGAATCACCCGTAATATGAAAAAGGACCTCTAGCTCCTCATAGTGCTCCATCCCATGGGACCCTCCCCTTGGATGTAGAGAGAGACTAAGTGAATATCAGGCGCCCATTGTCTCTAACAGGTTCTATTAAATGTTAATCAGCCGCCTTCATTAGTCTCAAACGCAAAAGGACAGTAAGAAGCTACAGAGCGAAAAAGGAAAGACTTGAAACATGTACAGTAGAGCAAACCAATGAGGACAAGGTGAAAGAAAAAAATCAGTTTTTAAGGTATTGATTTTGCTATATATGCAGGAAAGCATACACAACAAGCTAGCTAGAGCATTTATTTGAGAGTTGGGGTTGGGGGGACAATTTAGATTTTTTCTTTTCCTTCAGATTTGGCAAGTTCTGAAGATTTAATTAGTCTGGGGATTACATTGAGTGGCAATGAAGGAATCCTGCATATATATAGCTTGAAAATGAGATGAGGAAAGAGTAATAACTGCCAATAGATATGAACACAGAAGTTTCCTGATATACATTGACACCAACATGTCTACCCTACATCACAACCCACCTTCCAACACAGTTGCCCTTCCTTGTCCATCACCCAATTCTTATCAATGAAGAAGAAAATATATATATATATATATATATATATATAGGATAACACTAAACACAATAAATAAAAGTCAAGAAACAAAATCACAACCCACCTCTCAACATAGTTGCTCTTTCTTTTTGTCGAAATTCAGTACACACTGAAGATATCAGTTTGTGAGGGAGTAAAAGCAGTGACAATGTGTCCAGTTTGAATTTTGTCCCTAACCACATGACAATCCATCCCAATATGTTTCGTTCACTCGTGGAATACAGAATTTATTGCAATGTGAAGTGTTGCTTGATTATCACAATGAATCTTGAAAGGACTTAAGAATCTGACTTGTAAGTCTTTGAAAAGATATCTCAACCAAGTGAGTTCACATGTAATTGCTGCCATAGCCCTATATTCTGCTTCGGCGGAAGATCGTGAGACAGTTGGTTGTTTCTTAGTCTTCCAAGAGATGGGTGAAGATCCGAAGAACACACAATAACCAGAAATATATTTCCTTGTGTCGGGGCATCCTCCCCAATCTACATCGCAATATCCAGTCAACTTCAAATCATTCTGTGCTGAAAAAAAATAATCCTTGTCCCGGCGTTCCTTTCAAGTATCAAAGAACCCGAATCGCTGCATCCAAATGTGGCTTTCGAGGTTGATTCATAAATTGACTAAGGAGATTTATCGAGTAAGTGATGTCA
The DNA here is from genome assembly GCA_031762675.1 of Pachysandra terminalis. Lineage (NCBI taxonomy): Eukaryota > Viridiplantae > Streptophyta > Magnoliopsida > Buxales > Buxaceae > Pachysandra > Pachysandra terminalis. The sequence continues at coordinate 14,194 of JAUPMG010234944.1, forward strand.
AGCCTTGTGATTGTGAGATAAATAAGGCAACCAACCAATCTTCTGTATCTTGCTGGTTCTTTGAGAAGATCTCTGTTTGATGGTGTAAGCTTCAAGTTTTGTTCCATTGGGAAGGTGGCCGGAGCAGCTCCAAGAAGACCCATATCATCAAGGATATCCAACGTGTATTTTCGCTGGGAAATAGAGATGCCTTTCTTGGAATGTGTCACTTTTATTCCCAGAAAATACTTAAGTTTTCCAAGATCTTTGATTTGGAAATGTTCATGGATAAATCTTTTGAGGGATGTTATTGCTGTCGAATCATTTCCTGTAATCACCATGTCATCAACATAGATTAGTACTTTCGTGAATGATTCTCCATGTGTCCTAGTAAAGAGGGAATAATCAGCAATGGATTGGATGAAGCCAGCTTTGCGTATGGCAGAAGAAAACTTTGAATACCAGTTGCGGGAAGCTTGCTTTAAGCCATACAGTGATTTATGGAGTTGGCAAACCACGTTCTCCCCTTGTCGACTGTATCCTGAAGGCGGAAGCATGTAAACTTCTTCATCGAGATCACCATGGAGGAAGTTGTTTTGGACATCTAGTTAGTGGAGAGACCAATTTCTAGCAGCAGCAACGACAAGAAGACAGCAGACTGTAACAAGTTTGGCAACAGGACCAAATTTCTCTTTATAGTCCATCCCTTTAACTTGTGTGTAGCCTTTAGCTACAAGACGAGCTTTGTAATGCTCAACAGTACCGTCTGAGTTGTACTTGATCTTATAGACCCACCTGCATCCAATTGGCTTCTTACCTTTGGGTAATGTAGTTAGTGTCCAAGTACCATTGATTTCGAGGGCTTGAAGCTCAGAACTCATGGCTTCTCGCCACTTTGGATCATGCTCAGCTTGGGAAAATGTATTAGGTTCAACAGAACTAGAAATGGTGGCAATAAAAGAGAGATGAGGTGGGGAGAGAATATCATAAGAAACAAAACTGCTCAAAGGGTAACGTGTACCTGTTCCAGACTGTGGTGCGGAAGACGACGTGGAGTTTGGAGGAAGCAAACCGACCTGTGAACAATGAAAGTCACGAAGCCAAATGGAGGGTTGACGGATGCGCTCTGAATGTCGAACCACGGGTTGGTTGGATGGTTCACTTGAAGGGGTGGAAGGAAGGTTTGGTTCTTCAAAAACGGGTGTATCTGCGATCGATCGCTGGGCTACGATCGAGCGCTGGTTTGGCAACATGATCAGGTATGGGTAAGGGCAAAACGTGGTGGTCATGGTCAGGATTGCCTTCTGAAGTGGAGAAAGGGTATATGTGCTCATGAAAAACAACATCACGACTAGAAGATATTTTCTTGGTTTGTCAATCATAGATTTTGTAAGCCTTTTGACCAGAGGGATATCCAATGAAGATGCATTTGCGGGCACATTGATCAAATTTGTGTTGGGTTGGACATTTGTGGAAAAACAAAGACAAACCAAATACAAGCAAATGGTCATAGGTGGGTAGTTGCTTGTACAGTCTTTCAAAAGGTGTTTCCTTGGAAAGCAAGGGTGTGGGTATGCGGTTAATGAGGTAGACTGCTGTAAGCACACTTTTCCCCCAAAAGGCTAAGGATATGTGAGCTTGGAATCTCAAGGATCGAGCGACATTCAAGATGTGTCGATGTTTGTGTTCTGCAATACCATTTTGTTAAGGGGTTGAGACACAACTATGTTTAAAGAGGATCCCTTGTTCACTAAAAAAATCCAGCATCGAAGTAAATTCCCGACCATTATTGGAACGAAACATTTTGACCTTTTGATTGAATTGTATGGTAACAAGGGCAAAAAAGGATTTTAATAAACCCTGTGTCTCAGATTTAAAACGCATGAGATAAACCCAAGTATGTCTAGAAAAATCATCCACAATAGTCAAAAAATAAGAAGCACCCGAAAGGGAAGGTACGCGAAAAGCTCCCCAAATATCAAAGTGAATTAATTTAAAGGGTTCAGCAGTAGAAATTGAACTCAAACCAAAAGGTAGTCTTGTTTGCTTAGCCAAGGACCAGACTTCACAAACTCTATTTGGAACAAAAGAAATATCTGGTATTGAACTTGCTGAATGCTTCAAAGGTTGGATGGGTGGGTGGCCGAGGCATCTATTCCAAAGATCTTGTTGCAAGGGTATCTGGTTGATTTTTGGGTTGATTGGGTTGGGTGGTGTTGCGGTGTTTGTGGTGGAGAGGTGATAAAGTCCATTATGGTGCCTCCCCAAAACCAATCGTCCTCTTCGTTGCCAAGTCCTGCGAGACACAGAAATCAGGAAAAAAGGTGATGGGACAGTTAAAAGACGTTGTTATTTTACTGACAGACAGCAAGTTAATAGAAAATGAGGGCACATGAAGTACTTGTGAGAGGGACCAAATTGAACTGATCCTATGGCATCTATTGGAACCTTATTTCCATTGGGTAATGTAAGAGAGGAATAAGGAGACGAATTGGTTTTGTGCAACATATCAAGAGAAGGTGTAATATGATCAGTTGCACCACTATCTATTACCCATTGGTTGGAGTAGGTGGGGTCAACATGAGATGAAAGACATAGGGAATCAAACTGACCTGCTACATTCGCCTTAGGCTGAGTATTACCGTTGTGTAAGAGAGTCAAAAGCTGCTGGTACTGTTCCTGTGTGAAGCCTGGTGCCTTAAGTTGTGTGTTTTTGGCAGAAGGCTCCCGCTTGATTCCAACTCTTTGACCTTTCTTGTGGAACTTGTGTCCAAGGGGAAAGCCATGTAGGTGAAAACACCTATCGATAGTGTGGTTATTCCCATTGCAATGATTGCAGTGCAGTTTTCCTCTCCCTTTGTTGAACGTGTTGCTAGTGTTACTGGTGTTGGACCTCTGTGTATCTGCCATCAAAACTTCTCTAGATACAACCAGATCTCGTTATTTTTCCTCTTTGAGGACCATGGAATAAATTTTTCCAATGGTGGGAAGTGGTTGTATAAGGAGAATTTGACCACGTATAGCAGAAAAGGAATCATTCAAACCCATAAGAAATTGCATTACCTTGCTTCTTTGTTCTCGTTCTTCACTCTGCTTGACCGCACCACAAGGCATATTGGAAGGTCATTGTAAGAAGACAGTTCATCTCATAGTCCTTCCAGCTTCGAGCAATATGCTGCTACAGACATGGTCCCTTATTGCAAAGAAGCAGTGTCTCTTTCAATTTGAAAGATTCTAGGCGCATTGCTTTGAGAAAATCTCTCTCGCAGATCTGCCCAAACTTCTGTTGTAGATTCTGTGTATAGCACACTATCACAAATGTCAGAATCAATGGAATTAAGAAGCCAAGACAATACTGTATCGTTGCATCTCTTCCACAGGACGTGCTTTTCATCAATTGATGGAGGTTTCTTGATAGAGCCATCAACAAATTCTGTTTTGTTCTTCGCACTCAAAGCGATACTCATGGATTGGCTCCAAGTCGCGAAATTGTCACCATTCAGTTGCTTGGTGACCAAGCTGATTCTTGGATGATTTGAAGAATGAAGAAGACAAGGATCCGAAGGATCAACAGAAACTTTAGATGTGTTTGCCATCTAAAAAAAACTTCTTTCCCAAGAGCTTACTGCTCTGATACCATGTAAAAATTAGGAAGAAGAAGAAGATGAAACAATAGAGAAAATATGTGAGAAAAGAATCTCTATTGATTGATTTGAACAATGTATCTGTACACACATATATATATATATATATATACAAGTTCAATAGCTGACTTGGTGGCTCAGATCTAGGGATTGCCTGCTTGCTGGATTTTTTTAGTGAACAAGGGATCCTCTTTGAATATACGATCACTTGGTTGAGATATCTTTTCAAAGACTAAACCTCTTGGAAATGCTATCTTTCATACTCACCTTCGCAAGTTGGGCCTTATAGACATTCATGCTTCAACTTGAGGGGGAGTGTTGAAATTCAGCACACAGTGAAGATTCAAGATCGAGCGCAGATGACCAGATTGATTGCACTGCGAAGGATCGCAAATACAGAGATCGATCGCAATCCAGAACGAAAGTTCCAAAAGATTTGTTTTAGAAGATTTACTTTCCTGTTTTGTATTTAGCAAGTTTCTTTATTGTTATTATCGTGTACAGCAAGCAGGCAGTCCTTAGATCTGAGCCACCAAGTCAGCTATTGAACTTGTATATATATGTGTGTGTACAGACACATTGTTCAAATCAATCAATAGAGATTCTTTTCTCACATATTTTCTCTATTATTTCATCTTCTTCTTCTTAATTTTTACACTTGTCCATCACCCAATTCTTAGTAGAGAAGAAGAAGAAGAAAAAAAATATATATATATATATATATAAAAGATAACAATAAATACAATCAATAAAAATCAAGAAACTAAAATCGAACTAGGTGGTAGAGATAGAATAATATATATCAGCGATGCAAAATTAAACGATGGGATTTTTAATTATTTGCTATTTTAATTGATTGAAAAGGTTGGGTGAGAGAAAAAAAACCAGGGGTCACAGCTGTCAAATAAATGCTTACAAGTTTCTATCTTGTCTCTTGATTTAAGGTGAAGAACAAATTGTCCTTTTCTTTTACTGTTTCAGTTTTTCTCTCCCTTTTCTCTCTCATCACATGAATTGGTTTTGCATATGCTACAAGAGAGAAATCCATGTTAAGATACTGCTGTTTTTAGAAACCTTAAAAGTAGATATCTTCATCCGAGAATTATCTACCTACCATTTGGGTTTATCACATGCTGAGAAGCTAGAAAGATAATTGTTAGAGATGGGCTCCTATTCACTTTAGTCTCAAAATCAAAGGACGAAGGGACCTGAGGGGCTCTATGGGATGGAACGAAGCGAGCATAATGGGAAGAGGTTCCTTTTCTCGTTGTTTGGGTCAGTACCGTGGGTTAGGGGATGCGAGGAGTGGAACCTCCTCAGTACGATATGGATATATTGGAGCTTTTTTTTTTTTCATATATTGGATTGGAGTATAAGTTGTAACCCTATTGGTACAATAAGGATATATTGGAGCTTTTTTTCATATATTGGATCGGAGTATAAGTTCTAACCCTATCGGTTTTTAACATATTGGAAACGTATTCTCTCTCTTGGACGTAGGCTTTGTCCAACTACGTATATTTCTGTGCATTGATCTTCATTTTTATTGTATTTATTATTATTGCTTGATCTTGATCAATAATAATTAATATTGTTCTAACTCATTTCAGGCAATCTAAAATAACATTATATCCAAAGTGTTTTCAGCTAGCTGCAATAGTCCTCACCAATGAAATGGCTTTTCTTCTTGAAGGCAAAACGAATCGGATCAAGTACTTTTTTGTACACAAACTCAAATCTGTAACGAAAAATCTCTATCGAATTAGACGTTATCTCATGTCGATGTACGTGTATTTACTAGAACCACATAATGATTCCCGCACTCAAACAATCAAAAGCTTTCATATGGAACCCTAGAAGTAGCCAGATCTCGAGAAGAGAGAGAGAGAGAGAGAGAGAGAGAGAGAGGCGGGTCTCAATTGAATCTCACATAAGTATATTCATTTAGAATTATCGGAAGAGTCTTCTAGATATAAAAGACTCAACTCCACTCTTACTATACTCAATCTCCTAAAAGATAGGACAGAATCACATGCCTAATATGGATGTCCCATAAAGAAGATATAGGGCGATCCATCGACGTGATACTGTCTATGGTATCATTTCGTTATATCAATCTTCCGTTAATAAGTATACTTCTACTCCTACTTAGACTCAACTTTTTAAAGGATAAGAGAGAATCACATGCCTAATATGGACGTCCGTGAATAAGATACGGGTCGATCCATCGACGTGAGACCGTGTATGGTGTCATTTCGTTATATCAGTCATCCGTTAATAAGTGTACTTTGACTCAAAAAGAAAGTATTAATTAATAGAATGTAACTAAGTAAACATGCATGGATGGCTCCTAAATTCACAGGAATAGAAAAATCAAAGGAACGTGATGATCTCTTCCTTTAACCGTACTATTTTGCATGCGAGTTTTGTCTGCAATATTTCAATAAAAAAAGAGGGGGTCCTTTGTTCTTAATTAATTTAGAGTTGATTAAATCTGATTACTTTCGGCGTTGTTGAAAAATTAAGGATGCTGCAATATCTCCAGAATATAACAAGATAATGAAAAAAAAAAAAAGTTATTAATTTCGTCGTCCAAAAAATAAATAATACTTATGTCTGCTCCATTAAAACCTTATCAACAAATCAACATGTCAATGCTACTGGTGAACATATGAACAAACTTGGATTTGATTACATTTGAACATATTTTTCCTTTGTTAAGAATTGATTTTGTTGTAATTTTTTTTTTGAATCATGAGGAGGTTACTTTGCAGGGACCTATATAGGTCCATGGGCCTGGACCATGGAGTTGGTGGGCCATTATCAGTTGATTTGGCCCCACAGCAAATATTTTTTCAATTCCATCAGCAAATAGAGAAAAAAAAGTCCGCTCATCGGATGGTTAAGGTTATCCATTGACCTGACTTTTTGGGGTACAGATTAGTACTGTAGAGATCTCAAAGGACCCCATCGCCAGCTGATTAAAGTTAGCTGTTAGCCCCACGTTCATGTTCTTCATATGTACGTACGATTACAGAGCGTGTCGGGTCAACATCACATCAAAGGAAACCTTATTTTTACTAGTTTTTTTCATAAATATATTAAAGTCATTAGTCATTTTTGAAACTTCATAAAAATAATTATACTTTTTCAATTTTGTTTAAAACGAGTGGTCGTACACACTGCAACGTAATCACTCGTTCTCAAAGTATAATTTTTATTTTTTTTTTAATTTTTTTAATAAAAATTAAAATTTAAAAAAAATAACATTTTACTTTTAGTTTTTTTTATAAAGGATGTACCATCTAATGGAGAGGGATGCACCACTCAATGAACAAGGATGCACCACTCAATGGGCCACTACTTGCACTTGGTGGAGCAAGGATATTCCTTGTACACTTAGAGATGTAAGGATGCACCACTTAATGAACATGGATGCATTACTAAGTGGGCAGAAATGCACCAATTAATGAAAAAATCTAAAAAAGCGAAAAATGATAGCTTGAGAACGAGTTATCGCGCTACAATTAGGGGTGCAACTCGGTTCGGTTTGGTCGGGGTTGACCTCATCCAAAACCAAACTGAGGTGTAGCATATCAACCCAGAACCGAACTGAACCGAAAACCCATAACCCGAAAACCGAACCAAAAAGAATTAAGAAAACCAAAATTCGAACCGTACCGAATAGAACCAAACCGCAATTCTAATTTCGGTTCTGTCTGGTTCGGGTTAGTTTGGTTTAGAACAAATAAATGATTTAGACTAAACCCTTGCTCTTGGTTTGGGTCGGTTCAACTTCTGATAAGAAAATCATTCGGTTCGGTTCGGTTCGATTTATAATAATGTATATACATTGGGTTTCGATTCGGATTATAATAATGTACATATATGTCGGGTTTCGGTTCGATTTGTTTTAACCGCACTATAAACTCAAAACCGAACCGTTTTAAATCGGTTTCGTAATTTTTGAACCAAAACAGAATCGAACCTTAAAAAACCCAACCCAAACCGACCCGAAATCAATTTGAATCGGTTCAATTTCGGTTTTAACCGATCCGAGTTGCACCCCTAATTACAATGCATGACAACTCGTTTTAAACACAATTGAAAAAGTATTTTTTATAAAGTTTCAAAAAAATAGTTATTGACTTTAATATCTTCGTAAAAATGACCACTAATAATGAGTTTCCCCTTGATTCAACATCTGGCCGTTTAAACATTCAAAGTATGAGAATATAAGTATTCAGGTTTCCCATCAAGTTTAGCTGGTTGACAAGACAAGAGTTTTTTTTTTTTTTTTTGGTTGTTGTATTTTTTGAACTTTTTGATGACTTGGAAGGATGATGTGGCAAATCCACGATATTTCCACAAATATAAACTCCATTAAAGTACATGTATAATAGGGTTTTGTTATATGAACTAATAATTGTTCGACATTTTTTAGTATTTTCAAATTCCACCCAAATTGAGAAAGATGTAAGTTTACAAAAACTCTTTCTTTTACAAATAAAAATATATTTTTTTATATAAAAAATATTTTTCAAAATTTGAAACATACATATAATATAAAATTGACTGAAAATACACGTAAAAAAAGTAGAATTCGTCGTTATTACAGTCATTATTAAAGAAAAATATTTAACCCCTTTTTTTTATTTTTTATTAAAAATTATCAAACAAAGTAATTCTTTTTTTTTTTTTTTTTTAAATATCAGATGTCTTAAAAAAGAAGATGGATATAGCCAAAGGAAGACAGATACGTGGCATGAAAATTCCACTTTTCAATGATAAATCGATTAAATTGGTTAATCTCGTTAAAAAAAATTAAACTTTTAGTGGTACGTGTTTATATGAGGTTGGCCGCTCACAGTTTTTTTGTTTTTCTTGAGGTGCACACTTGGTCCCGGTCCCGGCTTGTGTTAGTTGGATGGACTTTTCAACAGCTTCAACTGTTCCTTACCCATTAAAAAAAGGAATAAAAAAAACAGTTTTAACTGTTATGCTTGTTCAAATATCAGATTCAAGAGAGAGAGAGAGATCAGTTTAAAAACAGGGGAAGAGAGAGAGAGAGAGATCAGTTTAACAGGGGAACAACCCCTCATCAGTTTTCTTCAATATGATCAGCTCTCACAAGTGTGCAAACCAGCACTACTATTGTGAGGAAAATTTCAGACTTAAATATACAAAGTCTAAACCAGAAAGTGTTCATGGGTTTTGGGTCAGAGTCACTGTAACAATAC
>JAUPMG010235159.1:0-19392 GCA_031762675.1 Pachysandra terminalis
GTTTCTTTTCCGCTGAACTCTGTAATAAATGATATGTTTAGTTTTCCCTTAAATGCTTATTTTAGGATAATCCTATTTTGTTGTGATCCACCACTCTCCTTTGAAGAAGTGAAGGTGATGTCTCTAGTCCTTGATGGATCGTATCGGGTCTATCGGATTCGGGACGTTACACGTCAAGTCTTTAAAAGGAGGACAAAGGGCTGGCTGGAGGGAAGGAGAGGAGATACAGAAAGAGGACTAAGGGTTGGATGGAGAAGAAGGAGGGACACAGATGGAGGGTCTCTGGACCATGAAAAACAGAGAAGAAGTAAGAGATTTTCCCTTTGTTCTTTTCTCTCCTCTTATCCTCTGATTTTGTAACATTCTTCCTCATGTAAATCTCTATATTTCAATGAGAAGAAAAACACCCAAAAGGGCAACCCATGGACGTAGGCGCATTGGCCGAACCATGTAAATCGTGTTCTCCTCTTCTTTTCTCGTATTTTTGCTTGTTGGATTGACATAGCGCCGTCCGTACGGCCGATTTTTTAGTTTAGGCGAGCAGTTGGAACGCCCCGAATCTCGAAGACCTTATCCACTTCAAATTTGGCCGAAATCAAACGATTATCGACTCACTCGGCTTAAACGTAATTAAATGCCGATTATCTACCATTTTAGTCATCATCGTTACTAAATAGGTTTTCTTGTATATTTAGGGTTTTATAAAAATATAAAAATAAATCTTAAAAATATGGTTAAACTAAATTAATAAAAAATTAAATTTGTATTATTTCCTTTTTTGTTGTATGCTGATTGAATATAAGAATAGAAATTAAAATATTTTTTTTTTATAATTTATATATATATATATATATATATTTTGACTCCCTAGATTATAAGTTATTTTTACCAAAAAAACAAACGCATTATAAGTTATTTTCATGGTTGGCGCTTTCGCTACCGCATCCACTCCCGCACCCGCTCGGCGTTCGGGGGAGTTATGCTAAAACGAACAACTTACAAATTTACAAATAATAATAATAGTAACAATAATAATAATAATAAAACAAATAAATAAATAATAAAAATTAACAAAGAGAGCGAAAATAATCTTACTGAGGGCGAGACTGAGAAGTTCTTCTGCAGATCGGACGTCCCCGCTTCAATTACCTGGTCAGTTAATTTCTCTATCTCGATTTTGATTTTTTTTCTTCTAATTTTGGTAATCCACTTTTATTGGGAAACCAAGTTGAATTGAAAGCTTCGAATGCTCAAATCGTGAAATACGTGAACGGAAATGCTGAAATTAGGTTGAAGTTACAGAGATCGATTCCACCAATCTGGAATTCTGGATAGTTCATTGCTATTCGGTTCGGGAAATTCGTTTTCTAATGTGGAGATCTTGTTGTCGATTTTGCTGATGGGTTCTCCAAATCTGGATGTGATTTTTGGAAACTGGATTACATTCGCCGCGGGGAGTTGAAGGTAATTTCATTTGGAGTTTTGGATTTGTCCATTAATAGGTAAGTTTCCGAAGATTGGGTTGAATATAGAGGCTTGGATTCTAAGAAAGGTGGAAATTAGAAGAAAACCTTGGTTTCGAAAATTAGGGGAGTTTCAAAGCTTGATCATCTGGTGAAAATTGAAAAGTAAGAAAGAGAGGGATTTCGATTTGGAGTTGGTGTTTCACGAATTGGAAATTGTTAGAAGTTCGGAGACATTTTGATACTTTTGGGTAGTTAGAGACAATTTTAGGGCTTTTCTTTCAACTGATAGTGTTGCAAGGATATTGAGTTTAGCATCAGAATAGTTTTGACAATACAATTGGGAAATTCGATTTGGTTGGGCATTGATAGTTCCTGTTGTTTTTCGAAGAGTTATCATGTTCTATGGGACAGTAGTATGGGATCCTTCGCTCATTGTCTCCCAGATTGTTTGCCTTCAATGTATTTACTATCTTACACTTGGTTTATTCATGTCAATTCTTGTCGGGACTCGAGTATCTCGGATGAGCCTTGTATACTTTTTTGATTTTGCCACTGTCACTGCTTCCACAGTCACTGGTTGGGGTGTCATTGCTTCATTTCTACTCAGTGCGTTTGCAGGGTGAGAGTTCCACTCTAGCTATGTTGAAATTATTTTTTCCATTTCCAGAGTAACAGTTAGTATTGTTTCTGAATACCATTGTGTAGTGTGAAAACTTGATGCAATTATATATATATATATCATGAATTATCCATTGAAAAAAAAATCATATCATGAATTTCTAGTATGTTCTACTTGGAAGTCTATTATCTTCCCTTCCCACATGCCCACACACATAATATATATATGTAAATCTAGTTTTATAATTTTCAATGAGCTCAAAGGAAAATCCTCTAATCCCTTTTGTTGTTGTTTGTCTTGTTTAGAATCTATTTTAATTCTTCATTCGGATCCAGTTGTTTTACTTTTGTCGAGACAATTGAAAATGGTCTTTCCTTGTTCAGAGAGCCTTCATCTTTACTTTGAATTATTGGGTTTAGAACTGTCATTATAATTGATTTTGGTTGTGCTTTTTTGCAAGTTTTAACCTCTTTAAGTTTGTGCAAGCTGGAAGTTGACAATTTTATTTAGGCATGATGACAATATTGATGGATACATGTTTATGGACATATGTACTGTGTTCTCATAAATTTTAAATGAGACCTTAAACAAACATGCTTGGATTAAAATTTAAAACATGATTTTCTATGTTATTAGTTCCAGATAATTATTTGAGGAGGATTCTGAAGTTCATGTTTACCCTATTTATGTACCTGTCCTCGAGAATTGGTTCGTACAAAAGTATTTTCACAGTATGCATGGCTCTTGTAATTAAGGCACAAACAAAATATTGAAGCTGAAGAATAAGATATTTATTTTGTTTTCTCACATCGCCTTTCATTTGACTAGAAAACACTTTCTTATGAATAACTCCAAGATGTGCATATATATAAGCAGAAATACAATAGGTTACACACTGACAAGGGGTATCAGTTGTAATGAGATATGCTACAATAGTAAATGATGCATCTATAGATCAAATGCCACTGTATAACATTTCTCAAATGGAGTACCATAAAAAGTCCTCTCTCACCACTCCAACTTTGGTCAGCCTCAAATTTGTTAAAACGCCTGGGCGAAGCTAGATGACAGATCTACCTATAGTCTAGGCAATCGCCTAGGTGACAAGCTTTGGAGCAATTCGTTTTACATGATCCCTAAGTACTCTACAACAAGTTGAATAGTTATTGCAATACTATATTAAGAAAAAATCACTATGACACAATTAGAGCTATAAAGCCAGATTTGATGAATAATTCATACAGCAGCCAGAAGGTATTCAAGGTTACTTGCATACCAATATGTGAAAGGAATGCATGTGATTTTAGTGCTTGCAAATCAAAGGAACATTTTAATTAATTATAATGCATCATACCGAAGAAATCATGAACAAAATTAATTAAAAAACAAGAAAGATATTGTCAAAGTACATAAATAATAAGAGAGATTAGAATTGGGAAAAAGGTAGGAGGTCCAGGTTTTTATAAAAATGTAAAAAAGGAAAATAAAGTCAAAGATAGATTATGAGTGTGGACGAGAGAGAGTGGCGAGTTATTGGGTTTGCTAGTGCTTACTCCTTCCTCTTCTAGTCTAATTGATCCTTAATGAGCTTTTATATGTATAAAATGGTAAAGTTAATAGTCGTTGCCCCTGTATTGAAAAGGCATGCCTTTCTCTCCTTAACTCTTCCCAGAAGTTGCGCAACTACTTCCTGGACCACAAAGTCAAAATCAGGACAAAGGCAAATCAAATAAAATACCTGATTACTCGACCTCTCCTATCCGTAAGAATTGTGAAATGGGCATTATATATGTTAGAATTCGAGATATCATGCACACCTATGAAGGCGGTCAAAAGCCAATCCCTGGCGGATCTATTAGCCCAATTTTCTGACGGTGAGAACAAATAAGAGGACATAGACGGCATCTGGACATTAGGCTTTGACAGTTCCTCCCTCGTTGTTACTGGAGGGGTGGGAATAATCCTCATCATCCCGGATGGTTCATCTCATTCTTCTCTTACAAGATGGATGTTCCTTGCACCAACAATGGCGTAGAATATGAGGCCTTTTTGCTAGGCCTGACCATAGCAAAGAATATGGGGATTCGAAATCTGAAAATCGTGGGAAATTCCAACCTTGTTGTCAAGCAAGTCTCGAGGACATTTTGCACTGAAGGTAATGCAGTTATCCACATATCAAACGTTGGCACAATGCCTTCTAGACTCCTTTCATCAGTGCACCTTCGACCACATGGCAAGATAGTAAGAAGTTATTGCTACATCATTAAGTCATAATTTCTAATTTGTGGATTGGAGAGAGGTTAATGGACCAATTCCCAGATATCTACAGATTAGCTTCTGTTAAGAATGTGAGAGTGAGAGATGTTTTGGTGTGGAATGGTAATGGTTTGGAGTTGAATTTTAATCCGAGAAGGCCTCTTTTCGATAGGGAATTGGAGTCTATGTCATTTCTTATCTATCTTTTCAGAGATTGGAGGCCTGGTTCAGGTGGTGATTTCAGAAGACGGAAGTTTGAAAAATCTGGGAAATTTTTGGTTAGGTCTTTTTTTGATCACTTGTGCGATGCGGGTACATTTTTTGATTCTGAAAAGCAAATTTGGTGCAATCTTATTCCATTCAAAGTTAGTTTCTTTTCATGGACAGCAGCCCTTAATAAATCTCTCACTGTGGACCACTTGATTAGTAGAGGATGGATGATTCCAAATACGTGTGTGCTGTGTAAGAAGGATGCTGAATCTGTGGATCATTTGCTTATCCACTGTTCTGTGTCAAATGTGGTTTGGGGATGGTTTGTTCAGTTCATTGGTTTTTACTGGGTTCAACCACAAAGTTTTTCTGCTCTTCTGGAGGCTTGGGGAGTGCATGGGAAGTTTAGAGACAAGAAGATGTTGTCATGGTTTCTATGTCCTGCAGCAATAGCTTAGACCTTATGGAAGGAAAGAAATACCAGAATTTTTGAAGGTAGAGAGTGTAATGTTGCTCAAATCATCAGGAAAGTTAGAAACTTGATTTTTTTCTGGGGTTCGGGGTCAAATGTGTGCATGGGCATTTCTTTTGATATGTTTTGGGATGATCCCCCGTAGGTGTCTATGGGGATTGGGGATTGATTGTCTATGTTTGGTTTTGAGTAGCTTCTACAAGGGGTTTTTGTGGTTTAGTTATGGGTGTCTGTACTGGTTTGTTTCTCTTTCAAAAGTCTGTACTGGTTTGCTTCTATTAGCTTTGTTTTTGTTTTTTGTCCTTGAGTTGCACTTGTTGATGTATAATTGTTGTTGTACACCTTGAGGTGTTTTCTCATTCTTTTTTCTATAATATATATTATCTCTCTTTGATCAAAAAAAAATTATAACTTAATATGCTACTACTCTCGATAATATAGGTTTAATAACTAAAATTTTAAATCATTCAATTAATTAGGCTAGGCAATCATCTGGCCCAAAATCATTCCTAGGCGATGCTAGCTTAGGTGAGCATTGCCTAGGTCCTCAGAAAATACTCGGTCGCCTAGGCAACGCCTTTAACAACATTGGCCAGCCTATTTACAAGGTTGTTGGCAGATTTAAGCGCATGGAAAAGTGAGACATTCATCCCATTAACAAAGAATCTAAACAGCCGAACGAGATGAATGAGCCACCAAGAGCAAACATGTTCAAAAGCTAATTAGGAAATCACTACAGATAAGTCCCCCCATCTCAAATCTTTGAAATATATGTTCTTTCGCCTCCATCAGCCTGGCTTCTAAAGTGTAGTCCTCTTCTTTGATAGCATATCTGTCTTCAATTGGTCCCCAAAAAGCATGTATTATATGTCCTGTATAATCTCGAAACAATCCTCCCATACTGGATGGTCTCAATTTTCCTAAAGATAACCCATCAAGGCTAGGCTTGACAAACCCATATGTCGGGGGTGTCCAAGACACAAAATGACACATCCATAAAAGTCAAGAGCAAGTTATGGCAGTCCACTCCCTCATAATATTTGACACTGAAATGCCTCTGTACTTGGGATAAACTGTCACTCACAAGGCCACTAAAAACAGAGATAAATAAATAATGGACCTGGTGCTTTGTTTGACATCCTCAAAAATCCTGTTATTCCTCCCTCCCCAAATCATTCATAAAATAGCATAGAATAGAGACTGATACATCATCTTAGTCCTCTTCTTCAAGCTTGGGACTTCCACTTGTTGAGTAAAAGACTATGTGTCGTAGCATCACCTAAAAGAACGTACCAACCATCCAGAGAAAGAACATCCAAAACCTCTCTAATAACAACATAGTGTAAGAATAGGTGATCTATCGACTCTCCTTACCTCATGCACACAATAGACGTGTGGAAAGAGCAAGATATTGTTTTTTGCAGCATGCCACAAGTATCGATCTTGTAGAGCATAGAGGTCCAGACAGATGTCGATATTTTCAAATAATTGCTAACGTCTCCATCCCTCCTTTTTTCCTCTAGTCCTTTTGTGTCCTTCAACTTGCTCCATGACTTGTTTTCTATTAGATGTTTATGTAGTTACCTGTTCAACATGCTCAGGCCATCTCAATCGATTTTCCTTTATTTTGTCTTCTATTGGGGCTACACTTGGTCTCTCCCGAACATGTCCATTCCTTATCTTTTTTAGTTTTTTCAAACATCCTCATCTCAGCTATGCTCTTAGGACTATGTTACTTCTTAGTTGCCCAATAATCTGCTTTGAATATCATAATTGGTCTACATTAGCTTGAATGGAATGTGTTGGTAACATAACTCTTCAGAAGAAAATAAAGACTTGCGCATCCATGGTTGCAACTTTTTGGTTGAGGTTGGGCTGGAAAACTAGGCCTATCTTAGGTTATTTCGACATTAGCAGCTCTTTTTTCTGTTGAAGCCACTGGGACTTGGGATGAGAAGCAGAGTTCTTTATAGATGCATGTGTCACGCCATCCTGTGGGCCACTTGTGGGGGAGAGAAACATGAGGATATTTGAGAATAAAAGATCACATTTTTCACTTATTAATTGAGAGGCGACGACCATTATGCTCATTTTGCTTGTGTATCAAGGGTGTTTCAGGAAGTCGAGACTTATTGAGTGGTTGCAGATTTGTGTTGCTTTTGCCACCTTTGATTATGAGAATATCCTCAGTTTGGATAGAATCTACGGTGCGGATGGTGAAACTGAACTTAAGCAGGTGCTCTTTGGGCTATCCAAGGTCATGTGGATTATGGGGCCATTATCCATGTTTTCTTTGGGTGTTTGGGGCAGTGTTTTCAAAGGCGTTTGAGGCGTAAGCCTTGAGGCGCTGCAAAAACGCCTCGAGGCTCAACTTTCTCATGTGGCGTGAGCCCTGTATCTTGAGGTGTAAAAAAAGCGTACGCCTCACGAGGCGTATGCCTCAAGACATAAGGCGTAACTGTGTAAGTCTCAATAGCTAGATTGATAAATCCTCCCAGTTTTAAGAAAATTGATTTAATACTCATTTTTTCAAGGAAAACCAAGGTCTTAACTCTACAAATTGATACTAACCAACCTTGTTAAGTAAAAAGTACTACTAATTTTATTTTAATTGTTAAATTTAGACACTTATCATGACATGAATATTAATTGTTATTTAATTTTTTTTGTATTTCTATATAAATAATTTATATTTTGTTATTTATGTATCTACAAAAGGTGTGCTCGTGAAGCTTACACCTCAAGCCTTGAGGCTTACGCTGCACGCTTTGGGCAAGCAAAACACATTGCCTCACCTCTTAGCATTTTAAAACATTGGACTTTGGGGAGGTTTTTTGTTAGATCATTCTTTAGATCACTCTCTTCAGCTTTGGCTTGTTCACGTCTGGTGAAGTTGATTTGGATTTTGGAAGACTTTTATCCCTTCCATAGTGGCTTTCTTTATGTGGACAGCATCTTTGGATAAAGTCCTTCGATCGATCATTTAATTAGTAGAAAGTGGATACTTTCCAACTTTTGCTCTATGTGTCTTGTCGGACACGAAATAATGACACATGTTGGTGCATTGCAGGTAGGGATGGCAATAGGCAGGTTAAATGAGTAACCCGCTCCTAATGGGTAGGGTTCGGTAACCCATAAATTGTGTTCAGTTTTGATTCAACCCGTCCTATTGACATCCACCTTTATTTTAATTATATATTATTTATATACTATAAATATATATATTTTATAAGTATACATGTCTAACATATTAATGATTTAACTTTAAAAAGTATTTATTTTTTGTATATCTTACAAATTTCTTGAACCAACCCCGCCCCGCCCCGATAGGGTTAGGAGCGGGTTTGGTATTAGAGGGGCTCCTTTAGGGAGGGATTAGGGTTTGTTAAAACCAAGGCTTACGATGTCGATGTCGCCAGGCATGTCGCCAGGTGACTTTGGCGACATGTCGGTGACATGGTGAAAATAGGGGGAAATGTTGGGAAAATGTGGGGAAACCATGGGTTTTTGATGATTTTTTGGCCCCAAACTTTAAACATGTCTAATTAAGACCTAAATGCATCCAAATACATCAAAAAAAAATGCAAAAAAAAAATGCTTACACATTAAAAGTCATTACTTGAGGGGGTCAACTTTTACACGTTGCCGGGTCTGTAAGCTGTAAAAAAAGATGCTACATCTAATTAAGCTACACTAAAAGTAAATGTAAGTCAATTAAAAGATATATAAAACTAGAAATCAAGTGTCATATCTATGAGGGGGAAAAGGGAAATATGGGGGAAATGATGAGGAAATCTGGGGAAATGTGGGATTTTTGATGGGTTTTCCCCCCATCAAAGGTTTCTTTCTTTCTATGGTCAGCTGTTCCTCTTTCAGTAGTATCCCTTCAAAGGTTTCTTTCTTTCTATGGTCAGCTGTTCTTAATAGAATACTAATATGTGATAACCGAAAGAGGAGAGAGTGGTCAATGGCTTCTAGGGCTGCCTTTGTAAAAAGGAGGAGACTGTTTCGCATCTTCTTCTTCACTGCGAGGTGACCAAGAAGATTTGGAATTCAATCTTTAAAAGATTCAGTTTAGACTGGGTTATGCACAATCAATTCAAGGCAGCATTAACTAGCTGGGGTTAGAGGAAAAAAAAAAGGAAGGGTAGGAGTAGAAGTTGCATTTTGTGGAACTTATGTCCGGCAGCAATTTCTTGGACTGTATGGTGCGAGAGAAATCGCAGACTAGTTGAAGGGCTGGAAAAGGATGATCAAAAGCTGATTGACAATACCATCTCACTACTTTTTTTGGACATCCATACAGACAGACTTTGGGGGGATTAATCTTTCTGAATTTGACTGTAATTGGGGAATGAATTGAGATACTCAGATATAGAGTAGAATTGTTGATGTTTTTGGGTTGATAGTTGTATAAATACACACACAATGTACAGATATAAGCCTTAATACATATTAATAATAGTTATGTTTACCGATAAAAATATATTTTTTCTTAGGATAGAAAGCAGTGCAAGGTGATCTGTGTTGGATTTGTTAGTTTATTTTATTGCGGTGAGAAACACTTTCATTGAGTAAACTCCAAATGATAAGCTGTAGTTTCCTCCTTAAGATCAGGTCTTGTACCTTGGCTTATGGCTATCACTTATCATAAACCACTTTGAATAGGTAGTGCTAGGAATTTCTTGTCCTTAGCTATTAGGTACTTGCCACATACGCTTTTCTCCAGATAAAATAAGTTGTTTTACTTTGAATATATATATATATATATATATGTATATGTATTTATATTTACATCTTGTTCAAAAAAATGTTATTACTTTGTTATTTTAGGAGCTAGACTTTAAAACAGTGTATGTGTTAACCATCTCCATTTTCTTGTTTGAACAGGGCTGTCTATATGCTCTATTTGGTCGAGAGAGCTAAAAAGTGCTTAGATTTTTCAGCCACCCTCTATATAATCCATCTCTTTATATGCATCATATATGGTGGATGGCCATCCTCAATTACATGGTGGGTTGTGAATGGTACTGGTCTGGCAATTATGGCTTTGCTTGGTGAATATTTGTGCATACTACGCGAGCTGCGAGAGATCCCTATAACACGATTTCGTTCAAGTAAGAACAACTTAAGAACCATTTTTCAAAATTTCTTCTGTCAGTATCTTACCTTTGCTTGCTCTTTGTGGAAAAAAAAAATGATGTATAGCATTTTATGAAACAATGGGTGCATAAGCAGTGAGATCTTAGTGCATGAATTTGTTTCTAACTTATCTGGTAGTATGATATTGTAACTGGTTTCATGCTTAGACAAGTTTTTATATTCGAAAACATTGTCCGTTATGTTTTGCTGGTATTTTACGCTATTTTGCATTTGCCTATTATTAGTAACTTATTTCACTCTATGCTGTTTACACATGAAAGTTTGTGATTTTACTTGAGTTGTTCCTTCAAAATGTTGCCAATATCTTTTGTGGAGAAGCATTTTCTTCCTTATTTTTCACATACTCCATCACAGCATCTTTCTGCGATTTTTGCACTTGTACCTTTTCTTGATGTGGTTAGGTAGGGTATTGGAACTTTCCCTCTACCAAAAGTAATAATTTCTTTAGTGTCTCCTTTACAGCATGAATTCTTGCCAGAAATCTAGACTTCGTGATTTAGCACTTTTATTCATAAGGTACTGTGTTAGGAATGATCATTTAAGAAATTCAGCAATGGATTTCCTCTACATATACTGGTGAATAGTTGGAGAACCTTTTTGTATGGGGCTAAACAATTTATAGCATACTAATACAATACCATACCATACTTTTACCGATCAAAAAAAAAAAAATGAAATTCAGCAAGTTAATGTTTCAAAGACCAATGTCAGAGGCTTTCAATAATTTAGTTTGCACTTCCCTTGGTGCTTAGTGTTTCACACACACACACACACGCACGCACGCACACACACACGCACACACACACACACATATATATATACTTGCAATCACGTTTCTCGAGGGTGCAACCTCGGGCTCCAACCCTAGGAGGCCGCTAGGTCACTAATTCCCTCACACAGAAGGTGTGGTGGAGCTAGCTCACCTAGTCACAGAATACTACAGCGGAAGACTAACTCTAAAAACACGAGTTAACAAAAACTTTTATTCAAATATAACTAAGAGTGAAATGATAAACAAATGGTTCTAATCAATTAAAAACCAACTAGCAATCTATAAATCAAACTACTATAAAAACTGACATAGGACATAAATCCAAAATCGACATAATCAAACTAAGGTTTACAACTCGAATTGAATAAACCAAAGCCTACTGGTCTATACTCTCATCTAGAGCTATAAACTAAACTCTAGGAAGTCAACTGCCAGCATCCTCATCTCGCCACCGGATCACGTGGAGGAACTGAAATTTATATATCCCATGAAGGGTTAGCTCACAACCAATAGATGCAATTAACAACTAGCCCTTCACACACACACACACACACACACACACACACACACATATATATATATATATATATCAGTATTTTAACATCTTACCGCAATAATTCTTCCTAGATTTGTCTGTCTGTTTGAACTCATTGTAGGATTATTATCGTTTATGTGTAAGATGATATTGGTTTCATGGACCTTGTGGAACTCATTGTTATTTCTGTTAGCATGTAGGTTTTGAACAAAATCCTATCTTGCATGGTAAGCAATATTTGGTGTAGTCAACTTGATTCTTATTCTTAACAATTGCTTACAGTGAGTCAACTCATTGATTTTTTTGGTAAACGAGCTAATCTTATACATATATGGGCCAATTCATAAGATGGAATATGGTCTGATTCAATATGCTCTATGAGTTCAATTATTCTCTATAATACCATTCAAAAAGCGAAAAAACAAAAAACAAAAAAAGGAACCATTTTCTATGTACTGTCGTGTCCATAAATTCGCCAAATTTAATATTGCCACTGTCAGATTCTGACACTATTAACTGTACCAATGTAACATTGATCTTTTGTATGCTAAATGAATAAATAAATTTTGGTTTTAGCTAGCTAAATTTTCACAGGTTTTGATATCTGCCCATATAATTCCATTCCATATGAGACATTTTGGGAGATATTGTGCATATGAATATAGGGTTCAGAATGGAACAAATTTGGATTGCTTCAGGACAATTAATTCTAAAGTTACTTCCATGCAGATGTTTGAATGATCAGGGAAACTCAACAGGCAAGCACAAATATTCCTTGGGACGGTTGCTTTGGAGGAGTTCCTGGATGAAGTTTATGTAATGATTCATACCAAATTTGACGTGCGCGACAAAGGATAAACTTGAGTTTTCTGTTATCAGCTCTTGGACTGCTCTTCCTATGCTTGTACGCGCGAAAGAATACAGTAGCAACCACAGTTACCTTAGAAGATGGGGTAGTGAGCCCTTATCTTGGAAGGTAAGTACTTTATGAATTGTAGTGGGTAACCCCACATGTATGAAGCTAACAGATTTTGACATTGCTTAACTTACATTGTACCTTGGGTTTTGGCTTTCATCAATTTTACTTGAAACAAAGATTATTAGATGTGAGTTCATTGGTATATATATTCATCTATACTTGGTTGGAAGGACGCTTCTTATTCATCTCAGAAGTAGGATTTATCATAGGCAGAAACCTATTCTAGAGACAACGAGCGTGCAAACACACCCTTTGAATTCTTCTTGGAATGAGGATTTCTGTAGGA
Source organism: Pachysandra terminalis (assembly GCA_031762675.1). Classification (NCBI taxonomy): domain Eukaryota; kingdom Viridiplantae; phylum Streptophyta; class Magnoliopsida; order Buxales; family Buxaceae; genus Pachysandra; species Pachysandra terminalis. The sequence continues at coordinate 12,759 of JAUPMG010235159.1, forward strand.
ATTCTTCATGCACGTGCTCCTTCATGGAAGGATATGGGCTGCATTTGGCTAGCTCAATCCACTACTAAGCCCAGCCCATGATTATTCCTTCATAACCAAGGTTTTTATTCTCCGGATACTGGATCGGACTGGTCCGGGTCAATGATCCTGGTCCGATCCAACTTTTGGATTGTTCTTTGAAAAAAAAAAAATGGATCGGTCTGATCCAGTCATTGGATCGACCAATCCGGTATCGGTTATATTAGTCTGATCCAAAGCCACTTGATACAATAGTTGTATCATGGTTTGGGATCGGACCGGTCTTGGCCGAATCCGATCCAGACTGATACTTGAAACCATGTTCATAATTGGCCTGTGCATGAGGATGGAACTGACCGGTCCGATCCAGACCGATCCTTGAAACCATGTTCATAATTGGCCTGTGCATGAGGATGGGACTGGTAATATCACTTAGGTCCTGTTTGGAATTCATTTTGGAAATGCATTATAGGACTTGGAATGAGTTCTCCTAAATAAATGGTCGTTTGGTTAGTAAAGGCCGGATGAGTTCTCCCAGAATGAGAATGAGAAAATACCCTTCATCACATAATCACCTCAAATCTTGATTTTAGATTTTAGGAATGTCAAAGGGAGAGTGAGTTCTCCTAGAATGAGAAAATACCCTTCTTCACATAATCATCTCAAATTCTGATTTTAAATTTTAGAAATGAGTTTTTGAGTTTTTGTAGTGACAAACTTGTAAAAGTAAAGTGAGCAGTGGCAAACTCGTAAATATAATTTTCATTATTTTGTAATGTTATTATCACATTTAAAATGATATAATTGTGCAAAGATTATGTGTGTATAGGATTTTATGAAAAATTGTAATTAAAGAAAAAAAAATTAAAAAATTTGGTTAGAACTCATTTTAGCAACATCTATATTAAGCCAGAACTCATTTTGTTACATGCTAACCAAACAGGACCAAGAAGCCTTCAAAACAACCGACTTCAAAATCTCTTCTTAGAAGAGCTCAGCGATCATAAACTTTATTGATACGTGCATCTCTCTCCGAAAACTTCTTAGAAACTCTCATCCTTCCTACCCTAATGAACTATCAAGTACCGATCTTAATATATAGCAAAATTCTTGTAATCTTTGCTGGTGACAGATAAGCATGTTAAGATGACATTCATGGCTGTCCCTTCCACTGCGACGATACGTCGGCAATGGCTTCTCCGACCGATAGATACAATCCATCGGATCCAAACAACCCCAACATTTTCGATCGATGAAGCTTTTCCATCACGGTCCCGACCGGATTCACCAAAACAAGCTACCAATCAAAATAGATTTTTAGTCCATCTATCTATGCTGAAAAGTTTGCTTCAATTTTGAATTAGTATGTGGTTAATAGAGCTTTCCTTACCCGAAGAGATCGTTTTTCGAGCGTCTTTCTAAGTTCGTGTATCGCATCGATGCCGCTAGTGTCGATGGCCGTCACGGCTGGAGAATTTAGCATGGTTGGGTTAGTTCAGGTTGATCCGAAGCTGTTAAAAATGTCTTTCAGAGTTCATATAGTTAGTCTCATCTGTAAAGGATTCTTATAACTACCTTACCTGTCATGTCCAAAACTATGCATTTCATGGTACTCTCCTTGTTTGCTTGGATCAATTCTTCCTCCTCCCTGATCCATCTTAATATCCTGAACCAGGAAAATAAACTGGTAACCCTTAAGCCTGTGTATGCCTAGTTAGAAACTGTAGGAAAGAAAGGAAATACAGTAGGAAAGAAAGGAAATACAACTTTTCAATGAAATATATACTTTGGTTCATTGGAAAATGTGGGCTCATTAAAAGGTACTTTTTTCAGAAGTAATTTTTTTTTAGTAAAAGACCTTCAAACTTTCCTCCATTAAAAAAAAAAGGGATATGACAAAAAGGAAAGTGCTCTTTACTTTCATTCTATCATTTTCCAGCTATCCAAATTTCAGAAGGAAAGAAATGAAAAAGAAGTAGAAAATGTTGGAATGTGTCCCACATCGCCTGGACTTGCTCCGTCTGTGCTAGTTATAAGGTTCCAGTTCAACTCTTCTTAATATCCGGGTTTTAAGGAATTGAATAGGTTGGGCTTTTCAACTTGGTATCAGAGCTTGGTTGGGCCTCCTGTGCAGGGTACTAGAGTTTAGTTGGGCCTTTGTCCGGTGTGCTGCCACTGTTTGTTGTGGCCAAGGGGAGAGTGTTGGAATGAGTCCCACATTGTCTGGCTTTGCTCCTTCTGTGCGGGTTATAAGGCTCTAGTTCCCATTTCTTTAACACCTGGGTTTTAAGGAGTTGAATGGGCTGGGCCTTTTCAACTTGGTATTAGAGTTTGGTTGGGCCTTTGTCCAAAGTTTGGTTGGGCCTCTGTCCAGAGCTTGGTTGGTGGTCCAGGGGGTGTGTTCGAATGTGTCCCACATCGCCTGGACTTGCCCCGTCTGTGCTGGTTATAAGTTTCCAATTCAACTTTTCTTAAAACCTAGGTTTTAAGGAGTTGATTGGGCTGGGCCTTCTCAACTGAAAAGAAATGATTAGTGTTTCTTTTCAAGCGTTTGGTTAAGATGAGATATAAGGAGAAAAGGAAAATAAAATTCTGATAATTTTCCGGCTACCTTCCGGCGAATGAAAATAGAAGAGATATCATGGGTTAAGTTGGAGTATTGGAGAGTACTCATGGTTTTTCTTTTCTTTCAAAATCTCCACCTTTTTTAAGAGATGTTTTGATCCCCAAAGAGAATTTTTAAACTTATTTTCTATATCCCCACTTTTTCTTTCTTCAACCAAACTGGAAAAAGTGATTTCTTTAGCATTTTCTTTTCTTTTCTCTCGAAATTCAATGTTCCAAACACAACCTAAAGATATATTCTTAAAAGAACCATAGAATTCAAGCTAAACAGTAAAACTAACCTTTCTTGGATATACATAGAATTTGCAAAATAGATTGGAGATTCAATGGCAAGTATCAGAAATGAAGGAACCCTCAAAGCTTCTCTGTAACGGCCAGCGCTTTGGTAAATTTGAGTGCCTGGAATATTGCCTAGAACCACTGTGTTTGGCCTTGTGACATGCAAGAGAATCTTGAATACTGATACTCCAACCTGAAATTCCGACTTGGATGTCAGATTCCGGCCATATAAAAGAATCAACTATGTCGTATAACCAATTTTTTTGGTAACTGTTTGATAACATGAAAAAAGAAAGCTTACTGCAATGGCAAGACCCATCTGAACTGAAATGAAAAGAACACCAAAAAAGGAACACAAGCAAGCCAAGAAGTCGAGCTTGTCGATCTTCCACAAACGGATTGCAGCCTGAAAGTCGATGAGCCCGATCACGGCCGTTATAATAATCGCCGCTAAGATTACGTTCGGAGTATAATAGAACAGCGGCATGAAAAATAGCAGGGTCACAAGAACAGCAGCTGCCATTATTATATTTGAAACCGCCGTCTTTGCCCCTGCATTGTAGTTTACGGCTGATCGAGAAAATGACCCTGAGAGGATCATTAAGGAAATGGTTAGTACGAGTCGTCGTGAACATCACAGAATGGTATAATCAAGAACAAAACGAGTTAAAGGCGATCAATCACCTGAAGTAACATAGCATGAAGAACAAGAACCAGCCATGTTCATTAGACCAATTGCCATCATTTCTTTGTTTCCATCAACTTGATAGTTCTGTAGAGAAGCAAATGTTCTTCCTACTGCAATTCCTTCCTATAAGATGAGCACAATATTGAAATATTTCACTTAGTATGTGAATGTGCCGTTTAGATGATGTGGGGTCGCGGCTCAGTGACTGGTAGGAGGAACAAAGCGTACTCAAGGGATCCTAGTAGGACGAGAGAGGGGTTTTGCTGTGTAGAAGCATTACACTTCTTTCACATATGCAACTGTCTGCCCTCGAGAGTGAGGGACGGGAAATGGGAAAATAACAGTTCGATACGTTTTCGTCAGTGGTTATAACCAAGGTTTAAAGTCTCGCAATTGGGGACTGGACCGGTCCTAGCTGATCTCAGTCCGAATTGGTGATACCGTCGGTACCTTTTTGTCCGGATCTGGTAAAAAAATTGTACGACCAATTTCTTTTTTGTAAATTTAAAATTTTTTGATCGGCCGGATTGGCGATATCAGTTGGGACCAGTCCAGACTGATACCTGTCTGGACTGTTCAATCTATAATTTATAAAAAAAACACACACACACACAAAAAAAAAAACAAAAACAAAAAACGGATTGGTATCGGTCCAAATCGTCACGATACAACAGTTGTATCATGGATTAGGACTGGACCGGTCCTGGCCAATCCCGATATGGACTGGATTGGTCTGATCCTTGTAACCTTGGTTATAAGGATAGATTGTTCAGGATCCTCCTTTGAGTGAGGCTACTGCCCACAGTGTTCCCTCAAGATTACCCTCTGGTAGGATCAAGAGTTGTGGCTCGCATGTTTGCGCACGGGTGACACGTGACACAAGGTAGACCGTCCATCTGGCAGTCCATTTGAGCCATGTACAATATGATAGCGAAAGGATTAAAAAAAAAATAATAGAAATTGATTGGGTTTAGACAACTTACAGTGAGAGACAAGATCCCAGTTATAATGCCTGTTTTGAAAGCTAGGGCCAAATAAGGGCCATGGAAGTATAGCATGTTTACTGAAGGTGGATTCAAGCCCTTTGGTAAGTGCCCTATCTGTTACAATGAAAAATAAGGTTTCAAAGGTAATCCATTGATTTCTATACACACACACGCACAAGCACGCGCGCCCACACACACACACACACACAAAGTGATATATGTTCTTACTATGGGAATTTTTTGAGCTTTAGATTTGAGGAGGAAGACTACAAGGGTTGATAGAATAACAGATGTTAATGGAGCAGCTGCTGAAATCCAGAAAAGCTTTGGTTTCCTCATGCTCTAAAAAATTAATCAAAGATCAAAATTTCATAAACAGAGGAGCTGGGGATTAATAGTAAGTAATAAATCTAAAATTTGAAATAAAGTTAACTAAGATACACTCACAATTTTCCTTGTTGTCAGCAGGAAGATCAGAAAACTGAAGCCCATTACAACTGTTTGCCAAGACCACTGCATATCATTTTAAGTGCAATCAAATAATTAGAAATCCCTTATGCATATATAATACATACACACACGCACACTTATATATAAAATATGTGTGTGTGTATTTTGTGTGTACATTGGATCTTTCATTTTGATTAATTTGTACATAAATGGTTAATTTTTTTTTCTTACCTCATTTGTGTGGTGAAAAACAGAGGACAATACAGGAATAATTTGCATCTTCCCTGTGAAATGAACAATCCCAAGTAGGCCTTTAAGCTGTTGCATGGAAACAATGACTGCAGCTCCAGCCATGAATCCAATCAAAGTTGCTTTAGATAGAAAATCAATAATGAAGCCTAACCTGAAATAATCCAATTAAAAGCTATCAAGATCAAAAGAGAAGAAAGGGATTTTTTTTCTTCTTATAATCCAATTAAAAGCTAATCAGTCTTATGGGATTTTTTTCTTCTTATATCAAGTTGCTTTTGACAAGCACCTGTGCCATGAGAGCTTTGTAAGTTCAACACTTCAAGAACTCATATGAATTTAATTAGAACTTAGAAGGTTAGATATCCATCCAACCCTATATCAGTTTAAGAAGTTTCAGTAGTTCAACTTGATATAAGAAGAAAAATAAGGAAAAAAAAAAAAAAAAGAAGAAGAAAAATCCTATTACTGATTAGTATTAAAAATCCATATAATCCATATTTTTAAGGAGTTACATTTTTTACATGCTTTTCAAGACGTAGAATTTTATGGCAATAGATGAGGATGATTGTGGGAAGCACGGGGCACCCCTATTGGCCACCCGCACAAGTGAAAAAAAAGAAAAAAAATTCAAAACAGTTTTTATTATTTGTGCACATGAAGTTGAATGAGATGGACCAATAGGGTACCGCCCGCAATCACCATCCTTTCTCAAAGTGATGAATGAACAAAAACAACTACAAACACAAAAAAAATAAAAATAATAATAATAATAATAATAAATGATAAAAAAAATAATAATTGAAGTTCAATGATATACAATAATTGATTTTTAAATGCCTAAATTCACCTCATTCTAGCTATTCTTGCACACCTAGATTTGGAACTCTATTAGATGATGTTAAAACTGCGTTTCTCAATAGATAACTAGATGAGGAGATCTATATGGATCAGCCAAAGGATTTCATGGTCAAGGAACGGGATCGTAGAGTATGTATACTCAAACGCTCTTTATATGGCCTGAAACAATCATCCAGACTTAAACGCTTCTTATATAGCCTGAAACAATCATCCAAAGAGTGATATCTTCGATTCCATCGAGCCATTATAGGTTATTGTCGGATTCAATTGAAATCATGATACTCCTAAAATCAAAATGCCCACTACTAGATTTTTATTTTTATTTTCTTTCTATTTTGATCTACAAGAAAAGTTTGAAATGTTCATACCTAAGTAGCCCCAAAGAAGCCTGAAGTAGACCAGCAAAGAAAGTTGCAGTGAAAGCCATTTGGAGATAAAGAACTGGGTCTTCATTAAAAGAGACCTTCTCTCCAAGCAT
>JAUPMG010235372.1:0-19157 GCA_031762675.1 Pachysandra terminalis
CAAGAAGCTAATGGACTACTAGAGTCCAAACAGTAATACCCAACTTGGGGTGTTACTACTCTCTTTAATATTATTTATCTTCCATATAACCTAATTTATTTGAGGCAATAAGTACTAATATATATATATATAAGCATAAATCAACTTAACTTTCACGATCACCCATACCGAGGTGTGTCGTGCTCATCTCCAACCACACGACCCAATCCGGTTCTAATCCGGCCCGACCTGAAAAATAAAAATAAATTTTTTTTATGATTTTGCCCTTCTTTTAAGACACAGGGTATTACAAAATATGCAGTCTATCATTACTCCATATCCATTTCATGCTTCGGGGCTAGATTTGATTGGTCCAATCAATCCCCGTAGTAGAAGAGGTCATACATGGATCCTGGTGGCCACAGAGTATTTTACCAACTGGGTAGAAGCAATTACTCTTAAGAAAGCAACAGGACCCGCTGTCACCTAGTTCATCAAGGAATATCTCATTACTCGAGGAGGTGTGCCTCGAAGAATCATTACCGATAATGGTTCTTCATTCCTAAATCGTCCAGTTCAAGAAATACTTGCAAGGTATAGTATCATTCATAATAAGTCTACATAGTATTATCCTAAGGCAATGCACAAGCAGAGGCTAAGAACAAGACTTTGATCAGACTGTTAAGCAAGCTAACTTACGATCATCCTACTCAATGGCATGAACATTTGTTTGATGTGCTGTGGGTATACAGAGTATCCAAACATCGAGCTACTAAGGCAACCCCATTTTCGTTGGTGTATGGAATGGAAGCAATTTTGCCTGTCGAATTGCAAATATCTTCAGGCAGAATACTTCAAGCTGCTGAGATGGATTGGGATACTCATGATTTGGTTGCAATTTGAATGCAGTAGATAGATGATTTGAGTTAGAAAAGGCAACAAGCTTTGACAAACATTATTCAATATCATCAAGTTATTTTGAGAGCTTATCAGAAGAAAGTTTCTCCTCGCGAATTCCAAATAGGTGAATCAGTATTTCGAGCTTCATTTTATGAAAGGAGTAATACGATTAAGCCCAAGTTCGTGCAAAGGTGGGATGGACCTTTTGAAATTGTTGTAGCCTATCCTTCAGGTTATTACAATATTGTTTTGCTTGAAGAGAATGCACAAGAAGAGTTAGTCAATGGAAAATGATTGAAATATTATTATTTTTGAAAGAATGTAATTATAGAAAAATAAAAATGTCAAAAGAAAGCTCTTTATTGATATCAATTCTAAGGAAATAGTTCTTTTGGAAACATTTTAAATGAAGTGATTACATTCGAAACTTCAGAAAGTCTTTTCCTTCTATCCTCTGCTTCAGATTTTAACGCTTGGATATATTGTTGAAGTCCCTTTATCTTCTTCTCTGTCTTTTCGAGAGATTGTCTGAGCATTGTAGCTTTTTCCTTTTCCTTTTCTAATTCTTGAGTGCTGCTATCCAGTTGTCCAAGAATCTGGTTCTTCTTTACTTCAAGCTCTGATCTTTCTTGAAAACAAGAAAGAGAATTCTCCAGAGTGTTGAAATGATTTTTCAGCCAATCAATAATCAGACCGAGACCTTCAATTGTCGCAAGAAGTGGTTTCCAATCCTCAAGATCTTTTGAAGAAAGGGAAATGAAATTCTTCTGTGACATTTTCTCGAGGAGAGAACACAATTCTTGATATCCTACACTCCTTGCATATGCGGAAGGAACTCGAATTTCATCTGATATATCGTCATATGCCTCGAAGATAGAACACATCCACTTTGACATATGTGCGACAACCACATATATTCCTTCATACACAACAGTTTGAGCGGTGAAGACATCAGGTTTCTTCATTTTGCGAGAAACAACACCTGAAGGAGAGACAGGAGAAGTAGAAGCCCTAACACTTGACATCTTTTCAGAAGCAAGAATTGTAGCAGTAGTAGTCACAGCCTTGGGAAGTATGGCAGTTTATAATCCAGAGCATGTGACGACTTGTGGAATTGCATAAACAATAGAAGCTACAAGACATAAACAATAAATTAGAAAAAAAAATTCTAAGATTCACAAGAATAAATTTCTTCATAAAAGTAGAACACTTACAAGGAGCAGGAACATTCTTTAATGCTGATAGAAGAGGAACCTCATCATCAGCAGATAGCGGAATACTCAAAGCATCAGTGCTCGAAATCTCAGCATTTGAAGCTTCAATATTCAAAGCAGCAGTAGATTCTTCTATAGCTAAGTTCTCAAGAGTAGAAACAACAGGAGGAGCATCAGCAGAGGTTGTCTCTATAGGCAAATTCCCAAAAAAAGATTTTACAATAACAAAAGTATGGGAAGCTTCAACTGTGGAAGATTCAATAACCGAAACTTCAGTTTCAAGAGTCGCAAGGACATTAGAAATCACTTTCTCTAGAGAAGAAATAAGTGGAGTAGAAGAGGGGGCTATAGGAGAGCTTATAGGAGGAGAGTTCGAAAGAGAAGGAGAAATTGGAGACAAGTCCTGAAATTTTTTTTCTTCCTGAGGATGAGCATCTTCAAGAATGTATGTTTCATCATCTCTTCCTTCTATTTCTTCTCCTCCACTTCTTTCTTCTTTATCTTCATTTTCATCTTCTTCAGAATCTAAAACTTCTTCTTCCTCTGTTCCTTCCTCTTCATCTGAGACTTGAATTGGAGAATTCGAAGGTTCTGTAGATCCTCGAATTAATATTTGACCTACAATTCTAGTCTGATCCTCAGCTTGGGTTTGTTCCTTAAGTTGAGTTTTCTTAGCGGCTACTTGTTGAGCTTTGTAAATGATTAAATCATTATACAAAGAGTCATATGACATGTTATTTGTATTTGGAAGCCCAATATCAGTTAATCCTCTTTCAGCTCGCAATCTGTTTACAACCCTCTCAACATTAATCTTACGTGCTTCGAGAAACGTAGGATCATGTTTATCCACAAATTCTTTAGGAACATCCTGATGTGTCCTAGAAAGCTCCTGCAGATTATTAAATTTCAAGTTACAATTATTCCAACAGAAAAGAGAAGAGAAGAAACAGCAATCAAAAATGGTTGTTACCAGAATCAAATCATTCCGTGCTGAGGAATGTTTAGCCATTTCAGTATTTGAAAGTAGCTTTTTCCTTGGAGCTACAAGGTTTGCTCTCTTCTGACGTTTTGTTGAAAGATCAGGACGAACTATAAGTCCCAAAACAAAATACGAAAACATGAGAAGTAAATTCGAAAATTACCTGGAGGGGTTTCTTTTGAAGAAGGAACATCTTTTTCCTTAGATGTTTCTACAGGAGCTTCCTTTTCAACTTTCTTACTCCTAGAAGAGCGAACCCTTTTTGGAGGAGGAACCAAGGACTCTACTTCATCCACTTGTTTATTTTCAAGAATAAAAGCAGTTGAAGAAGCTTGTACACGAATGGAGCAGTTGGGATAATACTCATAATGAGTAGGTTTTGATATATCTTTCGAAGGAGCACAATTCGAACCAGCAGTCTTCAGCCTCACATCCTTTTGATAGATATTCTGGCGAGTAAGCACGGATTTACCTGTGATAAATGCATCAAGATCCAAGAGTAAATGTTGCCAGAACTCGAGCCACTATTTCGAAACTCCACCTCTTCGGGAAGGAGTAACCATAACATAATCTTTGAATATCCAACTGCAATTAGAAATTTCCTGAAGAGAATACCTATGACCAGCATCATGAGGACTTAGAAGAACACTCGAAGTTATAAGGGGAAGAGTTTGATCTAGCCCAAATTGTCTCATAACTCAGTGGGGATGATAATGAATAGTACTGAATTCATCTCACACCTTTATTAGAAGATATCCAAGATGAATTGTGATCAGATACGCTTGAGATTCTTCTGGAAGAAGGGAGAATGAAGCAACTCTTAAGAAAATGTCTTTGGAGCCAAAGACAGGCTGATCAGCACCCACGATCTTTCGAGTATAAGGTCTATAGTCGAATTCGTGCACCTTGTCAAAAACATCAATAAGTGCCACTTCAGGATTTGGAGAATGTAGCGCCCAGAAAGAAGCTAGAGGAGATGGCCCATCAGCATTTCGAATTATGGAGTTCTCATCAATTCGAACTGGTGCATAATTGGGGTAGCGCTCCCATAAGAAAAGTTGTAAAAGATAGCATCAACAACGGTCTCAACCACTCGACCGCCTCTTGATCTAGCTTGATCTTCCACTATAAGATCAAGGCTTTCATATAGATTACCCAAGAAATAAGAAGCAAGGGAAATTTTGATCCCTTGGGCCAATCGAATTGCGAGAGGAAAAATCTTCTCTCGAACTTTATTTTGTGGATATCCCATCAGAACGAAATTGGATAACCAAGCAGTGAGGAAAGCTTCAAAATAGATATTACTTGATCTTCCTTCGCCAAGAACGGTGGTAAAAATGTTGGATTTACTCTTCGAATATTCTTCCCTCCAGAAATATCTTATCCAGCCATGCAGAGTTAACCTAGAGCAGCTATCTTCACTAGAACTCTTCTTCAAAACTGCCTTCTTTCTTGAATACTCTTAACCTCTAACCAAATCATTGTAAATCATATTCTCCTTGTGAGTAAGTATGATGATAGGGTGACATTGACAAATGATTGGTAGATTACAAAGGATACTCACATCTTCTAAGGTTGGAGTTATTTCCCCAAATGCAGTAACAAAGGTATGAGTTTGAGGATTCCATCTTCGAATAAGAGCTTTAATACCCTCATTATCGCAGGAAAATTGTAGGAGAGATGCTCGAATGGTGTTAAAAATGCCAGCGCTCTTCAGCTTTGCCACATAATCAGGATTGGCGAAAATGTTTCTACACCAAGATCCCCAAGCGGTAGGATAACAAAATGGGATTGGAATGAAATAGAAGAAAAGGGGTAATCATCACTAATGATTCTGAAATACGGAATCATCCGAAACGACTGATATTCTCAGAGATATCAGAGTAATCTGGATACATAGACAACATATTCTCCTTAGTTACACTATTAGTAGAGACGAAGCTATTGGTAGAGTCCCAAAAAATTTCATCAACTACTTCAACACACTTTTGATCAGAAACTACAATGGGTTTCTTTGGTTTTGAGACAACGCTAGATTGACCTTTGGGAGCCATTTCAAAAGGTTAGTAAAAGAAAGAGAGGAGTAAAGGAAATTCGAAGACAAAGAACTCGTAGAGAAAGCAAAGGATAAGGACAAGAAGAAGATAAGAATAAGGTAAAGAGATTTCAAACAATTTTCTCTTACTTATATATTTTTGAAATTTCAAATGATTAAAACTGTCAGGAACCCTAAACTGCAGTTCCTCGGGTTACCAAGTGTTGCACGCGTTACGCAATACCCTTAGGACACGTGGATTTGCATTTAATGCAGTATGGGTATCATACGAAAAGGCAAAATGACGGTGTTATTATCATTCATAACGCATTTAATGCGTATGACATACATCTAATCCGCATGTGATGAAACAGGAGGCTAATGATGATTCAATTTTAAAAATAAAATTGAATCAATCAAAATTTACCACTTGGACTTCATACAACGGATTAAATATTTCGAAATAAAGATAATTTTTGAAGTCATATACATATTCTAAGAATCTACTCAAGATGGACCTTAGATTTTTGAGCGCTCACATACGTGAGAGAATCAACTCGAAATCATATACATATTTTAAGGATCTACTTAAGATGGACCTTAGACTTTTGAGCGCTCACATACGTGAGAGAATCAACTCGAAATCATTTACATATTCTAAGGATCTACTCAAGATGGACCTTATACTTTCGAGCGCTCACATATGTGAGAGAATCAACTTGAAATTATACATATTCTAAGGATCTATTCAAAATGGACCTTAGATTTTTGAGTGCTCACATACATGAGAGAATCAACTCAAAATTATAAATATCCTGAGGATCTACAAAGGATAGACCTCAAATTTTCAAACAATCACATAAGTAGATTGAAATATTTATTTAAGGAAAACCTTAGAGAAAAATTCTTTTTTTGAAGAAAACTCTTCGAAGTAATCCACTAACACTCTAAGGAAAATATTAGATCAATATTCTTCGAAAGAATTTTTTTGAAATAAATACATTCTGAATACATTCTTAAAGCATTTTATAGCTTTACAATACTAAATGCTTGAATAAGCTAAGATTCCCTAAGCTTTCATAAAGCTTTACAAAATCTACTATCCTAATTTATCGAATTTGGATAAACTCCATCATCCTCTTCAAACCCATTCTTCGTCTTTCATGGACGTTAAGTGCCAGGACTGCTTTAACATAAGGATAATCACCATCTTTCAGTTCGACTTTGTAAGAAAACTTGATTACAATAACCTTACACTGAAAGCTCCAACTCATGGAAACATTATCCTTTTCAATCTCTTCAAAAATAAGAGAATCTGAAGAAGAACTGATTTTCTTCTCATCAACTTGGCTTTTACGAGTCATTTCAAATAAAGTGAGTTGGAATCTTAAAATTCTTTTCATATATATAGACTTCAAATTATCTAAGAATATCAAAAGACAATTTTTTGGAACTATCACAGGTTGTATGATTATCAGGAATGCATATTTAAGATGCATTGGAAATTGTCTCTTATTAATAATGCATTTACAACGGTTGAATAGCTCCTTTTAAACACAGGGGGCTATTGATGATGAGCCAATTTGAAAATGGATTCAATCCAATCACAACATGACATCTGGCAAAGATGGTTAATGTAAATATACATCCTAAAGAATTTATACTTGAAAACCTGAATATCTTTTCGAAAAGTTTATTCTTAATAGGAAGATATTTCTAGAAATAGTATATCTCAAAAATATCCATTTCGTGAGAATCATTTCAAGATATCCACAAAATATCAATTCGTCATATGAGGTTATTAATATATGCTTGTATTTCGAAATAGTTTTAGTTAGGCACTTCGAAGTGACATTTCGAAATGACCAACTTGTTATTCCAAAATCATATTTCATCTTCCAAGATAATCATAATTCGAAAATTAAATTTCGAAGTAGTTATTTGAAATAAGCAGTATTATAAGGGTACATTCCCTGACGTTTGTTACTTCTCGAAATTAGTGACTTCGAGGTTATTTTAAGCATAGGGGGAAATAAATCTTAGACTTTCAGGAATGGAGGGCCAGAGAGATAAGTCCTGTCAAGATCTCCGAAGATCTTGAAGTATTTAAGGACTTGAATCAATATAGAATAGTAACGTATCGTTAACTTTATAACCTTATACTCTTTACTAATCTGAACGTTGTGAAAGTATTATTGAAACATTGTGTATTAAATTAGACGTTTTTCATATTGAATATTCAAATCAAAATGCCTGTTCAATCAAACATTTTCAATTTGTTCATGAGACATTGCAAACGGTTAAGTAACGAATCTAAGGCTATAAAAGGGCAACGATACATTAGAAAAAGGGGTTGGATTATCAGATTCCTTGGCATTGAACATTCTTTGAGAACTTGCAGAGCTTTGTCTTGGGAATTCTCTTTTCTGAAGTTACGAACGTTCTGTGTTGTCTTTCTGAACATTCCTGATTGATCACATCCTTTTCCTTCTTGCTTTTACTCTTTCAAGAGGAAACCTTCTGCTGGAACAGTCTTCTTTGATTTAGGCCAGTAGAAGCAAGTGTTCGAATCCTTTGATGCAAATCCATTTGGTTAATTGACATTTCTTTTGTCATTTACCGGTTTGTGCATCACCAGTACTGGATCGGCCGATCCTGGTCTGATCAAAATGTTGGATCTTTATTATTTCAGTTAAAAACAAAATTTGGATCAGCCGAACCGGCGATACCGATCGGTATCGGACCAATCCAGGCAGATACCGGTTGGATCCTTTATTTTATAAATTAAAAATAAATAGAGATCGATTAGATCGGCCGTTCCGAATCTGTATTGGTTGGACCGGTCCGATCCAAAGCCTCACAATACAATTGTTGTATTGTGGCTTGGGATCGGACCGGTCCTGGCCGATCTCGATCTGGACTGACCGATCCGATCCAATCCAAACCAATCCTTGAAACCATGGTTGAAGGAGCAAGTGTCAGTCATAGGAGAGCTAACCAGTATGCCCCTCAATAACTGACCTTGGTGGCACTTATGTAATAAATCTAATGAACGTTTTAGGGTATTTTCTAATTGGTAAATATTTTGGGGTAAAAGTGAAAAAATAGAAATGCACAAAAAGAAGAGAAGGGGAGATGGGAATGGGGTCATATAATTGGAGTGCTAATCCTCTGTGATGAAACACCTTTGTGATGGGCGTGTTATGAGAAACAAAGGTGATGGTAAAATTGTAATTTGGCTCGATGAAGAGGTGCTTTACAGAGGACGAAATTGTAATTTACTCACAGGGATGTTTCTCATAACACGCCCATCACATGTGTGTTTCATCACAAAGGATCTACCCTCATATAATTGTGGTAATTCTACTACTACTACTACTACTACTTTTATAATAAATTAAAAGTAGGACTACGTATGTTGAAGGCAAAACGTGCTCCCCACAATCACAACAACTAATATGGCAAATCAAGATAATCCATTTGATATTTACAAAATTTTTAGCCTATATAAATATTTATAGTACATGTCTATTTGGTTTTTCCAAAGTGTCAATGGTAGTCTAATTTTTAAAATTTCTGTAAGTTTAATACAAATAGAGACATTAGGTTTAGGTGATCCTTTTATGTCATGTGGCAAATGTCTTTGGGACTGAAACTTAGTATGAAACTTAAAATTGACTAAATGTACACGTGAAGAAGTAGGGAGCCTCAAATAATTTGCCACGAATGAGATACATGTTGCAATAGGTATATATGTCCACCTATTGCACTAATAAATCAAGACTATGTTATAATAAAAATATATGGAAGTGGATGTCATTAGAAAGTACTCAATGAGAGCTTTCTAATAGGTAAATTTGTATTACTAAGTTATTTATTTCTAAAATGTGTTTATGTAAAAGAAAAACCAAATTATTAAGCTATTAGAAGGTCAACTCTAAGTCACACAATCTATGTGAATGGGGAGGCGTTCTGACGCTCAGAACTCTAATCCAATTTTTGAGTGCGAGAACGCCCCTAATTCGGGGATTTGACTTTTCAAATATGTGGATTTGAAATTCAAATAACTTCGTGGATTAGCGTAAAAACATAAAAAACATGGATTTTTTGTAAATTTTTGAGAGGTTTTATAAAAATATATAAGTTTTATTTAGAAAAATAATAAAAACATGGGTTTTCTTGTAACTTTTTGGGGTTTTTTATGAAATTATAAAAATATGTGAGTTTTATTCTAAAAAAATATTAAATTAGATTAATAAAAGGTTAAATTGAGATATTTTATGGATTATATCATTTCTCTTATATACGTGGTTGAGCATAAAAATGAAAATTAAAATGTCTTTAAACATTAAGTATAGTTTGTATTTATATATGTAGGCGCTCTATAGGCGTTCTGGATCACAAGTTATTTTCAAGTTTGGGGCTCTCGCGCTTTCGCTCCCACACCAGCTCAGCGTTCTGGTGACTTAGGGTCAACTATAGGCAGCTGTTTTTTTTTCCTCTTTTATCCTTTTCTCTTCACACCTAAGAGTTTATTGAGAAGGTGGCACGTGTTCATCATAGACCACCGGAGGGCACCTCCGAAGGGAGGAGCAGTAAGAGAGCCATGAAGCAAAGAGGGGAGGAAAGGAAGGAAGGAGGAGGATGGAGGGAGAAAGGAGGAATAAAGAAGAGGAGGAAAGAGCGCAGGATGAAGAAGAAGAAGGAGAGAAAGAAAGAAAATAACAAGCACTACTGAAGGGAGGGAAGGAAAGAAGAGGAAGCAGTAGCAGAAGCCAAGAAGGGCAATGAAAACAGGGGCGGAGGTAGACGGAAAGAGGGAAAAGAAGCGGAAGGCAAAGAAAGCCTAGAGAAAATGGGGGGGGGGGGGTGTGAGCAAAAGGGAGGAAGAAGAAACTGAAAGAAGCTCTGGGAAAACAAAGGACATAGAGAAGAAAGCAGAGGGGGAGGAGGGAGGGCAAGAGAGACTTACCTGCACAAAGACTTACCAGGGAACCCAGCCGGAAGGGTCAAGGTCGCCGCCGATTACCTCTCAACTCAATTTGAAGACAGGTGAGTCATTGCCAACTCATTATTTTGAAGAGCAGATAGAAAACCTGTTAAAAAAGGAGCAGCCAGTATAAGAGATATATATAAGTTTATATACCATATATAATACCGAGCCAAGCTTTAACCGAGCCGAGCCTACCTAAGCTCGACTCAAGCTCGTTAAAATAATGAGCTTTTTTTGGGCTCGGACTCGGCTCACGAAGCTAAATATTGAGCTCAAGCTTGGCTCATGCGAGTCAAGCTCGAGCCGGGCTAGCTCGGTTCATTTACACCCCTAGTTGCACACTTAAGTGGGCAAGGATGCACACTAAGTATGCAAAGGGCTTACGGGCAGAATAGGGTTTTCATTTGATTGAAAAAGCAAGTATTGTAAAAAATACCAGATATGTCCTCTGCAATACCAAAAGGAAATTTTGTGAGTATTTTGATAGTTAAGAGGTAATTTAGCTTGGTCAATATAACATTTGGTAATAATTGCTGTAAAGTAGGGTATATGGGCAATTTTCCCTTAAACAAACTACTGTACCTATTGTACAGCCCTAAACATCGAGATTCGAGACGAGGCCATATCGTTTGGAGCAAGGCGGCTGGAGCATCGGCTGCAGCGTAAGCCGATGCTTGCTTCGCGTCCAAATAGATCTTGTGATCTTTATGAGATCAACTAAACCAAAGATCCCTCAGTCCATTAAATAGACAGGTCTGTAAATAAACAATAGAAGGAAAAAATAAAACTTTTGAAATATGAAATTCAAAATTAAAATCGAGCCAAACAATGACCTACCTCTCTCTCTCTCTCTCTCTAAAGAAGATGGCGATCGATCTCAGTGCGATCGAACGCAGTGCATTGTGATCAAGCGCAATTGCACAGAGATAGAATACCTAGTGGGAACTAAGTGAGGCAATTGCATAGAAACAGAATACCCATTGGGAACTAAGTGAGGGTTTGGATGTCTTTTGGTTTGGGCTTATCTAGTACTTATTGTTGGGATCAAGTGGCGTCTAGGGTCACGTACCTGCAATGACTGTAACCCACTTGATGTCCTTAACTTTTGCTAACCAACTAGACACACTCCTCAGTCGGTCTCCACATAGGTAATTAGAGATGATGAACCATTTTGTATATGACTATGTTTTGACATCGTAGGGATGTGTATGATGGGTACCAGTGGATTATTCACGTGTATGGGCGCATGAATAGCTTCTGAGGGGATCTATTATCTGTGTCCCCTAGGAGAGGGCATTCATACTATATTCATGTGAATTGTTAAGTGAGTCCAGTCGGTGGGAAAGACAAGGTTGCCTAATCCCATGGGTTGAAAGTCCTATTGAATAAGTTATGAATCATAGTTGGTTCATAAGGTCTACTGGACCTTGAGTATTGTACACTCTAAATCCGCATATGGTGGACTTTGAGCCATGGGTTAGCACCCGGATTAAAGATGGGACAGCCAGATGTTCCTGGGACATACAGAGCCCGAAACCTTCATGAAGCTGCAAGAGGGACGCTTAACATATCATATAAATATAAGCACAAACCACATTCCATTACATTGCATTTCTTGATTGAGCATACGTTAGGTCATCTAATTGTCATTCTTGCATCATATTCATGTCATATCACATGCTTTTGCTTTCTATTGTTACTACTGTTTGATCTCGGGTTTTCTAGTCATTTATGATGATGTGGATGATGATTGGATCATGCTTGCTAAGTATTCAAAACTCACGCAACTTTCATGTTGCAGTTCGAGTTAGAGTGATGGACGTATGCTGCTTTAATTCTGCTATTTATTTCTTTCAGTTCTTGAATGTTGTAATAAGGCTCAGCTGAAGTCAGTTGATTCATTGTATACATTTGGCAATCCTTTATGTAATGAATTTATTTTTGCTTCCGTTACTCTGTTATGAATTCGTTGAGATCGTTATCTCTAGCCGAGTTGTGATATAGAAATCCGCGGTCCAGAAATGGATCCCGAAGGTCTCACCTAGAGATCTGTGCCATCCCACCTACGGATTCGGGCTACTGGATCTGAGGCGTGACATAACTTCTAAAATATAAATAATAAAGTTAGTTAATAAAAAGTGATATCTTCATTAAAATAAATATTATTTATGAACATACAAATTTCAAAAAAAAAACCACAAATAATATTTTGATTAAAAATGTGAAATAATACAAAATTTTTCAACTAATAAATATAGCATTTATGTTACAACATCCAAAAAGTATATAAGTATCCAAAATATATTGGATTCAAATTCAAACTAGAGGGGGTCTAACGATCTGTAACAGAAACTGATCATTTGATCATAATACCCCTCAATCAATGATAATTGTAATAAATATGAACTATTTTTTAATTATTTAGTTTATGATTTAATTTTTTGTTATTATTATTATTTTTTTTTAATTTTTTATTTTTATCCTATAATTATATGAAATCAATGGGGTTTTCACAATTTTCATTGATAATAAGCTTTTTTCTTCTTCCATATAAGCATTTATGTTTTCTTCAGATTATTAAACAAGGAATACAAGGGTATTTTCGTCCATAAAATATACTACAATAAACAAAAATCAAATGTTCTGTTACTTTATTGATAGTTACTAACGGAAAGGGTTTGTTGTCATACTTTCAAACTATAGCGGAGGTGTTTGTGATGGCCAAAGTTTAAGGGGTACTTGTTGCCATTATGCCAAACTCGAGGGGGTGTGAAATAAATCTGGGCAAAGTACAAAAATTTCGTTGAAATTTCGGTCATTTATTTCACAAGCAAAAGCTGCATTGCCCTTGTATCCTCCTGTTGAATCTTTTGGCAGGAAGGTCATTAAAGGTCCTCAAGATGTTGTACTTGAGGGAGTCTTAAAATGGAAGGACTGCCTTGTAGGTCACCTTGTTGACAAGAAACTCCCTCTAGCAGTGGTACGAAATATTGCAGAGAAAATCTGGGGTAGAGATGGGAGTGTCTCTGTATCGTCTAACGCTGAAGGCTTCTTCTTCTTTCGTTTCAGCTCTGCTTCTCAAAAAGCTAGGGTGCTGGATAATGCCCGATGGCAATTTGTTGGTCGTTTGATGGTCATACGCGAATGGAGTCCTAAACTCAACCTTATTAAGGAGGAACTGGTCAAGGTCCCAATATGGGTGAAGATATTCAATGTACTACTGCACTACTGGACTCTTCGTGGGCTGAGTTGTGTGGCGAGTGAGGTTGATAAACCTCTTTTTCTTGATAAGGCTACTAAGTCTGGTGCCCGAATTGATTTTGCACGAGTTTGTGTGGAAATAGATGTCCATAGTACCCTAGAGGATGAACTGCCATTGGATGTAGCTGCGGAAGGGAAGCCAGAATATATTATCCCTATTTGTGTGGAGTATACGTGGGTGCCCCTAGATGTTTGAAGTGTGCTGTTTTTGGCCACAACGATGCTTCTTGCCCTCAACAGCAGCATAATAAGGCTTGGATGCCCACTGGAAAGATCTTACATGACCATGTGGATGATGCTCCTACTACTAATGTATTATCCACTTCTACAACTACCCCTCTTCCTGAGTTACATACCCCACTAGAGGACTCCGTGATCACCTCTATTATACCTTTTATTGCTGATAGTCTCCCTGACCTATCCCCTTCTACCAGCACTCCTATTATCCCTGACCCTGACCTTTGTGCAGGACCAATTACTGAGTTTTCTACGAATGAAACTCACTCTCCTAGGTGTAATCTTGTTGTAACTGTAAGGGATTGCTCTCCTGGAAGCCCTATGCCACTAGCTATCCTCAATTCCTTTGATGTCTTAGGAGAGGAAATTGATGATACCATGCATAATCTTGTTATTTCCCAGCCTAAGAAGAATAAGAAGAGGCCTGCAGGTAAGAAAACAAAGTTGTTGATCTTGAATTTGATGTTGGGGAGTGTGTTGCTTCGGCAACTAGGGGTACCCTGAAGAAAGCTCTTTCCAAATGACTAGTGCTGTTGTGTGGAATGTGCGAGGTCTAAACGATCTTGCAAAACCAAAGGAGATTAAGCAGTTTATATCTTGGAATAAAATTTGTGTTTGTGGCTTAATTGAGACTCGTGTTAGGCCTGGTAAGTTTCAAAAAATTGTTTCAATTATTGCTCCCTTCTGGAAGTCTGTCAACAACTATAGTGAGCCATTAATGGGCGTATTTGGGTGGTTTGGGATAAGGCTGAAGTTGAGGTTACTGTTATCTCCAAATCAAAACAGGTTATCTCTTGTGATGTGTTTTTTAAGAATCTGAACAAAGCTTGTATCATGTCCTTTGTTTATGGAACCAATGATCCGGTTACTAGGAGGAACCTTTATCGCAAGCTACACTCTTCCCCCCTGTTAACAAGCCTTGCATTGTGCTGGGGGACTATAATGCTGTTTCCTCTCAAGTTGAAAAGCTGGGGGCGTCCAGTGAACTACAGTGCTATGAAGGACTTAAATGATTGTTTGAATAACCTTGGTTTGGTTGACCTTAAGTTTAAAGGGGCCTTCTTCACTTGGTGGAATAAATCTGAAGGGAATGGAAGTTTTATGTTAAAGCTTGATAGAGTTTGCGTTAATCACAACTGGCTGAACCTATTCAATGAGTTTGAGACTGATTTCCTGAGCCCAAGATTCTCTAATCATTCTCCTGCTTTAATTACAGTACATAAGGACCTGGTGAAAAGGAATTTCCCCTTCAAATTCTTTAACTTTTGGGCTGATCACCCTTGTTTTTTGGAGGTGGTTCAAAAGGGTTGGGATGTTGATATCCATGGGAATGCAATGTACAGATTGGTCACCAAATTGAAAAATGTTAAGAAAGAACTAAAGGTGTGGAGCAAGTGCCTCTTCTCGGATCTTGAGGGACAAATTAAGAGCATAAGGGCTAAACTTGAAGCTGTTTACTCTGACCTTTAGGGTGACCCCCTCAATCCTACTATGGGTTCCCTGGCCAAGGGCTTGGGTGCTGAGCTGTATGAGCTTTCTTGTAGACTTGAATCTCAGACTAGACAGAAGTCTAGGGTACAATGGCTTCAGCTGGGGTATAGAAACACTCATTTTTTCCATAATTCGTTACTAAGTCACAAATCTAGAAATAAAATTCTAAGCATTACTGATGTGAATGGCCAACAGTTGTCCTCTCCTTGCTCTATTGTGAACCAGTTTACAGATGCATATCATAAGCTCCTAGGCTCTGAGGATCTCAGCCTTTCCCCCCTATGCCTTGATGCCCTGGGTTTGAGAGGATCTCTATGGAGTAGGGTTCCCTCCTTTGTGAGACTCCGACGGATGAGGATATTAAGGCCTGTTTGTGGAGCCTTAAAGATGATAAAGTGCCTGGAGCTGATGGGTTTAACTCCTTCTTCAAAAAGGTTTGGGCTATCATTGGGCAGAATTTTTTGGAAGCTGTTAAGGACTTCTTTGTGATTGGAAAAATGCTTAAGCAGCTCAACCATACTCTAATTACCCTTGTGCCTAAAGGAGTGTCTCCTTCTAAGGTCAATGACTTTCTTCCTATTTCCTGCTGCAACACTATATATAAATGTATATCCAAGCTCCTTGCTAACATACTCAAACTTGTCTTGAATGATCTTGTTGGTAAATATCAATCTGCCTTTATTCCGGGTAGGAGAATCTCTGATAATGTTTTGCTGGTTCATGAGCTACTTCACGACTATCACTTAGAGGGAGGGAAGCCCCGGTGTGCTTTGAAGGTGGATATCAGCAAAACTTATGACTCTGTAAGTTGGGCAGTTATTCCTAGGATGTTAAGGGCTATGAACTTTCCTGATGCATTTATAAACTGGACAATGGCTTGTATCTCTACTACTTCTTTCTCTCTTATTTTGAATGGGGGTCTTCATGGCTTCATTCAAGGTATGAGGGGTCTTCGTCCGGGAGATCTTATCTCCCCTTATGTCTTTGTGCTTGTGATGGAGATCCTTGATCGTATTATTGTGAGTAACATGTCCCTAGAATTTGGGTACCACAGTATGTGTAGCAAAATAAGTCTGACCCACCTGTCTTTTGTTGATGACCTGTTCTTGTTCTCGTCTGCTGATAGCATATCTACTCGGTATCTACTTGATTGCCTTGTGAAGTTCAAGTCCATCACTAGCCTGGCTGTTAACTTGGATAAGAGCTGTTGTTTCCTATCTGATGTTGATAAGGTTGCTCAGACTCCTTGAGTCAGAACTTGGGAATGAAGCTTGGCAACCTCCCTGTGAAGTATCTTGGCCTTCCCCTAATTACAACTCGGTTAAGGATTAGGGACTGCTGCTCCTTGATTGATCGCATTCGGTTGAAACTTAGTGGCTGGAAGAGCAACTGCCTCTCTTACGCTAGTAGGTTTCAACTACTTAAAGTTGTGATTTTTCCCCTCCAAGTTTATTGGCTTTCTGCATTTATCATTCCCAAGAAAGTCCTGAATATGATCAACCATATGTGC
This sequence comes from Pachysandra terminalis, assembly GCA_031762675.1. Taxonomy (NCBI): domain Eukaryota; kingdom Viridiplantae; phylum Streptophyta; class Magnoliopsida; order Buxales; family Buxaceae; genus Pachysandra; species Pachysandra terminalis. The sequence goes on from JAUPMG010235372.1 coordinate 16,600, forward strand.
GCTAATTTCCTTTCGGTGGGGTCTTCCTTAAGCAAAAGGATTCACAATGTCAATTGGGAGCAAGTGTGCCTGCCCTTGGATAAGGGGGGTTTAGGCTTGATTAATCCACATTGGTGGAATGTTTTAGCCGTCCTAAAGCAGCTGTGGTTCCTCTTCAATGATAAAAAATCTCTTTGCGTTAAATGGATCCATGCTGATAAGCTCAAGGGTAAGAGCTTATGGGCCATAAATGTTCCTACTAAGTGTACATGGGTTTGGAGGAAACAACTGAGCCTCCATGATAAAGCCTACAAACTCCTGAAGGTGAATATCTCCCCTGGGAATTCAGTATTTGTGTGGTGGGACAATTGGCATCCTAACAGTCCTCTCATTGAATATATTACTTACAGGCAGCTTCACCAACTGGGTTTTTCCATTGATATGATTGTTGACAAACTAATTGTCAATGGAGGGTGGGATTCCCCTTCTCCTGAAGCTCAGCCCCTCTCTTTGTGGGATTCTCTTCCCTTAATCAACATTAACTTGCTCCCTTAAGCTCAATGCCACTGGTGCCCCTCGAAGTCGGGTGGTTTTAGCATCAAATCTACTTGGAATTCTCTGAGGGTGGCCTCTGCTAAGGTGCCTTGGTTCAACCTGACGTGGTTTAATGGTAATATCCCTCGCCATAGCTTCATCATGTGGATGGCTATCTTGGGTCATCTACTTACCTAGGATAGACTGATATCGATGGGTATCATCACTGGCTCTTCATGCTCCCTGTGCCACAAGGAATTGGAATCACACACTCATTTTTTCTTTTCCTATGATTTCTCTGCTATGTTTTGGAGAGAGTTGCTACTGTTATGTGACATTCCTCACTCTCCCCTTCCTTGGTTTGATGAGGTAATTTGGTGTGCTGCCTAGTTTTCTAGTACCCCCTTGTTGCTCGTATGAAAAGGTTGGTGTTAACTGCTATGGTGTATCACATTTGGAGTGAGAGGAACTCCCGGCTCTTCAGGGGTACTACTACTTCGTCTTAGAAGATCCTCCACAACATTGTTGAGGATGTTAAGGCCTTCATTCGTACCAAAGATATCAGTTGATTTCCTTCGGCTGAACGTGATGCTCACCTAAATTTCTTTGTGAAGTGGGGACTGATTTCTCAATGAGTCCCCTTAGTTGCTTTTGGCTTTGAGCCTTTTTGTGCACTTATTTTGGGTGATATGATGTAACTGTTGTGTGCTTTGCTGTGGGGGTATGTTTGCCACCACATAAAGCCTGATATTTCCTTTCATTGTACATTCTCCCCCTTCCCCTTTTTTCTTTCCTCTATATATTAATTACCCTTCCAAAAGGGGGTTTCCACCGAGTAAGTGATTAAGTCACTGGAGTTGGGATAAAGGGGTTTTCCACCGAGTTGCCCGAATTCGAATCGGAGAGGAAAACAAAGACAAAAACAACAAAGTTCTGACATTGTTTATTATTAGAAGAGGAAAGGAAGAAGATAAATGAAAGAGAGTGTCTGATTAGTTTGGTCTCAAATTTGGTATTGATGACCCCTCAGTTTGAAATTTCGAGTTGGACCAATAAGGTGAAGCCATTTGGCATTTGTCTATGAAATTCTACTTCTGCCCCTGCCTTAGAGTCCCTTCAGGGCATACTTTTAAGAAGCTACACCCAGAAATGAAAAGGCACGTGTAACTTCAAGAGACAGACTAAAACGTCTGATCTTCAATATTTGTTAGAGACGATTTTGATCCTGTTACGAATCTGAGAATAGACTTTATGATCTAATCTCGAGGTCGGTTAGAGACAACTCGATCCTATCAGAATGTGCTAAACTGTCAATGTCCGATCTTCAATGAATGGTAGAGATGATTTTGATCCTATTACGAATCTGAGAATAGACTTCATGATCTAATCTCGAGGTTGGTTAGAGACAACTTGATCCTATCAGGACAGACTAAAATGTCCGATCTTCAATATTTGGTAGAGACGATTTTGATCCTACTCCGAATCCAAGAATAGACTTCACGATCTAATCTTGAGAACGGTTAGAGGCAATTCAAGAAAAACTTTATGATCTGATCACCAAAACCGACAACAAAACAACTTTACAATCTCACAATGATAGCAGCCCCCGCGACAACTACATGATTCCGCACGGGATTGTATCGGCCTAACCCACCTTGAGAATGGGAAATCTATCATCAAATTGATGATCTTGGCTCGACCCTCAAAATAAGGTTCACGTTATGTAGTGGTCACAATGGAAACCCTTAGGAATTAAAAGGTTATTCGGGAAATGACAACACTGCCTTGATAACAAAGATCACCCTATGTCCCGAATCTCGACTAAGGGGACCATCTCGGGGATAGTTACATCTCATATATGAGAACACCCGAGATTGCATGACAAATTATGATAACGATATTGAGTTATGACTTGACTCGATATCGTGAAAGGCGACACCCAAACTCGGGTCGCAGTCGTCTGATCCAAGTAATTATCCTTGGAGGATCTCATTCAGGGACAATGTCTCGGCGGGTTTCTTAAATCATTTCCGTACAATAAGACA
>JAUPMG010235802.1:0-23043 GCA_031762675.1 Pachysandra terminalis
TTATTGATGTTATTTTGTGTATGATGCACAAGATATGATTATCATATAGACTTAGGCATATAGCATGATAAAATGACTATGTAATATCCTTATGATACAGACTAAGGTGAGATTTGGTGAGAGAACATGTTGCCGTTTGTTTATCTTTATCATCATTATTCATTATTCAGATTTTATTATTATATTATATATATTTCAGACCATCATATTATATATTATATTTTGTAGTAGCATTGGGTGTTGAGTAAATAACTTGTTTTAAAGGTTTACTCACACGAGCTTTGGCTTACAGCTATTATATTGTTGTTTTTCAAGTAATTAAAGGAAGATAGACCACTAAAGAGAGCTTTGGGAATGGGAATTTAAAGATAGAATCTTAGATGATAATTGAAATAGATTAGTTAGTTTAATTTCCGGAATTTGTAAGTTAAGGACATTGTAATGATTAATGTTATAGTTTATTACAAATATGTATTATACTTTCGCGTATGTTCTTATATTGCCTTCCACTCCCATAGCAATATGGGGTGAGAGATGCAATCTGACTCGGTCATGGAACCATGGATCTAAACTGGTTTGGATTGTGACATCAGCTAAACCACTTGTGCTTCTATTTCTGCTATCAACAGAACTTTTGACCAGCCCATCTTTATCCAAACTCCAGGCTTTAGCTATTGACCTATCTTCTATGCTTATTTGGATGATTTCCCATAAATGCTTCTCCTTTGATTGCCAAAATAGAACCATAATTAGATCAGTAAATAAAAGCATAAGCAGTATTAATATAATCATATGCACCATCAATTATAGTGAAAACAATTTAATTTTGTTGATTGGTTTAAATTTAAATCTCTAATGTTTTTTTTATAATGGTCTAACTAATATATTTCTTTTTGTGATAAACCTAATTTAGTTGAATGTATAGGAACATGTCTTAAATATTTATCATTAATAAATAAAATTCATTTATTTTACATAATTTTGGATTGGATCATTTCCTTACATTTATTTTACATAGTTTTATAGTTATATAAAAACATAAATATATAATATGTAATTTGTAAAAATATATTTTAAATCATAAGAGAATTGATAAGAAAATGTATTTTCCTATCTAAAATATAATACTATCAATTTTAAATTATAAAATTATAAAATTTATAAGTAAATAATATTGAATTATTGTAACTTATATACCTTTCTTCAGTGATAACTTATTTGTAGACGTCATATTTAGTATATGTTCCTCTCTTCTTAATTGATGTATTTGGTTCGTTCAACACTTTTGTTGTAGACATTTTAACTTCTCTTGACAGTGCTACATATAGTTGACCATGTGAGAAGACATGTTGAGGTAGATAAACTCCAACATTTTCAATAGTCTGTCCTTGTGCCTCATTAATTGTCATTGCGAAGCTAAGGCATGCTAGAAATTGTTTACGCTTGAAATGTAATGAATAACCTTCATTTTTAGCTGGACACATAAGTATTCTTGGAAGCAACACTTGTTTTCCTGAACGATGCCCTGTTATTATTTCAGCTTGGATAACATTTCTACTGAAACCCTTACAAACGGTAAGGACCTAAATCCATTTAGAGAACAACTTAATTTAATCTTGAGATTTTTTTATAAAATGAATAAACATTTTTTTTCCTAAAATTAATCCTATGGTTTTTAAATTTAATTTGGGTTTGGGGAGTTTTTAAAACTATCTATCTTCAATAGGGGCTTATTTGTAATTTAATGGGTTAATAGGGTATAGTAGGTTATTATAAAAAATATGGGATTTGAATCTGTGCATGGGATCGTGTGGGTTGTCGTGGGAGCTAGAATTGGAAATGGGAGGGGATTAAGGGAGAGTTTTCCTTTCTTTCTCTCACCCATTTCCTTTATCTCCTGACTTCCTCTGGGATTGTTAGAGAGAATAGAGAAGGTGAGAAAAGAAAACAGATTTGAAGCCTAGACGCTTTCTCCCTTGCAGTTGAGAAGAGAAGGAAGAAGAAGAAAGGAAGAGAAGAAGAAGAGGAGAAGTTGCAGGAACTAAAGAGAGAATCCGGTAAGTTAAATCTTACGGTATAATCTTCCTATGATTTCATTTTTGTTCAAAAATCTATTGATTTCATGATTCATAACATTTGATTTGATTGTTGGTAAAAATAGTGTTTAACATGTTTTGAATCATGATATATTGCTGTTAGAATGATTGCGAGACCTTTGAGTTTGAGTTGATTGGATTTGAGACCAATTTCCATAACCCAGAATGCGATCCGTCGGTAGGCACCAGTACACCGGTGAGCCTACCGTCAGGAAGTGTTTTCCAGGCTTATTTGGTCCACCGGGAGGCACCGATACACCGGTGGCCCTGCCGATAGCCTGTGGTTTTCTCAGGGTACTACCCACCTGTAGGCACTGGTACATCGGTGAGCCTACCAACAGGGACCCCGATTGCACTGAAATAACCCCACCGGTACACCGGTGGCCCTGCCGACAGCCTGTGGTTTTCTCAGGGTACTATCCACCGGTGGGCACCGGTACACCGGTGATCCTACCGACAGGGACCCTGATTGCATTGAAATAACCCTACCGGCAGGCATCGGTACGCAGGTGAGTATGTCGATGAGGCCATTTTAGGGGCACAGCATGTTGGACTTTTGGTGAGTGATGTGGGGCTTATGCCAATTACTTTGGAATATGGATTTCGGAGTCAAGATTGATTAGAAGGCTTGAGCCTACTTGCGGGGAATCAACTTGATACTTCATGATACGTTGTAACCATCACTTCACCTTGGACTTGACTATATTGGGTATTGTGATCAACATGAATTGGTAATTGGTTTGTGGTTAATTATATTGTTTTGAGAACATCATAGGAAGCTTATGATGGTTTCCAATCGGATTATCCGCGTGCATGGGTGTGTGGATAATTTCCGTTGGTGGTCTTCATTTGGGGTCCTATCTAATAATGCACGCATGCTAGGCTGGTATAGACTGTTAAGTAAGCCCAAGAGGTGAAAATTACGGATTATCCTTGCGAGGTTATCTGGATAGGTTGACTACATACTTGTGGGTTGAAATGTCCCACTTAAAATAGGGTAGGATACTTGCGAGTTGCTATACAGGTTGGCTATCCCTTGAGTATCGTACACTCACAAAATTAGTATATGGTGGCTTTCGTACCATGGGTTAGTGCCCGGAACGAAGAGGGGGCCATTCGTTAGTCCCTGGTGACCTTGGTCTTGAAGTTGATTTGATTTGGAAGCTACGCATTGAGGGGCACTTAATAGAACATGGTTTGCTTAGTTCATTACCTGGATCTCATTTTCATTGTATTCTTCTGTTTGAGCATTCATCTAGAGCATCTGATTGTTTTCATTCCATGCCATTACATCTCATACTTAAATCAGTCATTTACTTTCATTTTACCTCATGTTTATGTTGTTGACCCTTGCTTGATATACTTGATACCATATGGGGATGGATGACTGTATGATCTCTTACTGGGCATTCTAAGCTTGCGCAACTTCTCATGTTGCAGGATGGGAAGGTTGGGGTCAAGCACGATGGATTGTTGTGCTTGTATTTCATGTTTTCTAGATTTGCTTTGTACTCCTATGGGAGTGTTGGTTGTATCAGACTTAGTGGTTTTTTGGAGTATTCGGATCCATGGGATATTGTGGGTCATGGCTCTTCTGTAGTAATTGATCGTTGGATTTTTGTTTGATTTTTATTTAATCTTGTAATAGCTTCCTCAACTCTGTTTATAAAGGTACTTTGTTACTTTTATACTTGTGGTTTGATACGATCCGCGTTCCATGCGTAGAACCCGAAGGTCTCACTTTGTGATCCGTGCTACCAGCATAAGGATTTGTGCCACTGGTTTCGGGGCGTGATACAAACCATCCTTGTGCCATTACATAAACCATTTGTAGAATCCAAATTCCTTAACAACATGATTGGAAAATTTGTTTTAAGTATCAACTTATGAGGAAGAATCTAGTTTGGTGTGCATTCAAAAATTCTTCTTGATTTGTCATATGTGAATCATCAACTGCTGAATCGAAATTGTAGTATGTCACATCTTAACCTGGGAACTGCATAATTAATTTTTCATTCAACCTATCCACAAAATCATTTTTGGTGGCTAAAATCTTGCACTCAGAGATGTATTTAGTTGAATGGGTATTTTTCTCTAGATAAGGGAAGACGCTTTCAATTAAGCAACGTTCTGAATTTTCATCATCGTCATATTTTATCACCATTTCATCTGGAATCCATATCATCTCTCCATTGATGGTTTAATCATCACCATTATTGACATTCAAGAGGAATTTACTAAAATCAAATCAAATTTTTCTCTCATATTTTTTGTGAATTTTAATACTTCCAGTTTTAGCCATAGGTATGAACTCACCAAACTTGCACTCACAATCTCAGCTCTTGTGCTATGAGGAAGTATCGAAATAACTTGGTAAAAATCACCTCCGAAGACAACTTTCCCACCAAAAGGTAGATGGCTAGTCATGATATCTTTTAGACTTTTATCTAGAGCTTCAATTGCCATTCATTTTGCCATGAGTGCCTCATCCCATATGATAGGATTAGCTTGTCGTAGTAACTCTGTAGTGCCACTCTGTTTTGATATATTGCATAAGGTAGTCTCATTAACATTTATAGGTATCTTGAATCTCGAATGCGTTATACGACCTCCTGGTAAAATTGAAGCTGCTACTCTTGATGTTGCCATCGCTATTGCAATGAAATTTTGTGATCTTAATGTGGCAAGTGGTGCACGATATAAGTAAGTCTTACCTGTTCCTCCTGGCCCATTAATAAAGAATATCCCATTGCTATTTGAATTCACACGATCAATTATGATAGCATACGATTCTTGTTGCTTTGGATTCCAATTTGATGATAAAGAATAATCTTCGTTAGGAATTATATGCCTTTCATCGCTGATTTCTCTTATATGTGCATGTTTATCATTACATGTATAAGAAATCAATTTTGGCAAGTCATAGTCTAATTTGCTCTTTCACATGCTCTCCATGAAGAAGTTGATCCTTTTAAGTGTACTTGAGATATGAGTTTCTAAATCATTGTTATCTTTCCTTCTAAAATCTTCTAACACATGATCAAAATACTCATCCCATAATTTTCTAACATCAATTGGTTCACAATGAACTAAGATGGTTGCAAAGAGGCATCGCAATTCTAAAGGCATTTGGAATGATGTAGCTTCTCGTAAAATTTCTGATATACTCTCATCTGATTCTAATATTCCGTGTTTCTGTGCTGATTCTTTAAATGAATTGCATTGTATTTCATCCACATTCAAAGGATTTTCAAATGATGTTGGACCTCGAACATGATTTAGTAATATCCTCAAGTAATATCGCTCTCCTCAGATGGATTTGCACCATTTAATGGTCCAATCACATCTCTTGTTTTCTTGTAGTCCAACACCTTACTTGGTTATTTCAAACATAATGTAGGAAATTATCTATACAAATAATTACATGCATTTTGATCAATAGAGCACATATAAAAATATTCTGTCAACATCGTCTTTGTAATATTATCTGAATGAATCACATGTTCTAGATTCTAATTTTTCCAGTAATATACACGCTGTTTGTTAGGGAGATGCAACTGTAAGTTAATGATTGCTGGATAGATCTCATTCAAGTTGAATTCAAATATTCTCCACATGGCTTCTTATGCAGATACCCATCACCCATTTGAATTTCATCGACTACATTGTTCCCATCAGAAGGTGCAACATACATTGCAACTTTGTCGTGACTTGTATATATACTTATATAAGTATTTAACTGCTTTTAAACTTGATTATATCTCGATGTTAATGTGACAATTGTATCTTGTAAGAAGATATGCATTATAGGGTATAACCCATCGATTATCCAATGTAGCATTACGAGCCCATACATGCCAGCCATTATCCATTCTTTTAGAGATTGGGTATGCATCTTTTCCCTATGAAGTTTTGGAACAAAATTGTCGGGGATAGTAATTCTTACAAGACCAGTCTTTCATGCATGCATTTTTCTTATTGAGTACTCCATAAAGTTCGTGCATCATGTGTTTGATAACTAGCTTATAAAGTCTAGGATTACTTTCAAGATCTAGAATCTCTGCACACATAAATTTATTGTATTGATCGAGGCTTGTGATCTTGTACTATGGCTTCATAATTACCAACATATGTGCATATGGTAAACCTCTCTTTTGGAATTATATTACATGAACATGTGCTGCAACATTTCCTAATATATGCTTTTTGAATAATTGATCATTTAGATCATTTAGCTTCGCTCAAAAAACCCTCGCCATCAAATCTGGCCTATCCTGTGGCAATTGGCCAGGTCTTAGTTCCTCTAGGATTTGCTCCCATTCAGGATTATATGTCATTGTTATAAATAGATCAGGCTTTGTACAACGTTGCACCAATGCCATAGCATCAAGATACCTTCTACGCATATCTCTTGGTCCACCAATAAAAATGCAGGTAAAACTATCCTTTGACCAACTTTGCTACCTCAGAATTCACTAGCTAACACACTATCTACTATTCCTTGATATATTTCAGCTCTGATATCGGATTGCTTATGTCGATAGTAGTCTAGCTAGGTTGTCTCAAGTTTTATATACATATCAACCACATACTGTTGTTGTCACGTCCCAAACCAGTTTAGATCCGTGGGACCCGCAATGGTTCGGAATGTAACTCTCACCCATATCCTTATGGCAGTGGCAAGCAATATAGAACATAAGCATAAGTCATTTATGACAGTTCTAATAAAATATAAGTTAATAATTACAATGTTCTTAAATATTACAAATCTGAAAAAAAATCTAACTAAATCTATTTCATCAATTTATCTCTAATATTCTATCTTTTCTTCCCTTTCCCTATAGCTCTCTTTTGTGATCTATCTTCCATATGATTACTTGAAAAACATAATAAAATATCCGTACGCCAAAGCTCATGTGAGTAGACCTTTAGAGCAAGGTATTTACTTAACACCTAATGCTACTACAAAAATATACATATAATATAATATAATGATGATAATCTAGAAATATGTATGATAATGAGATAATAATGAAATTTGGAAATATATGATAATAATAATAAAAACAGCAACAATGTTCTCTCCCCAAATCTCACCTTGGTCTGTATCATAAGGATATCAAATGGTCATATTATCATACTATATGCCTAAGTCTATATGAGAATCATATCAGGTGCATCATACACAAGATAACATCAATAATGTCGACAAACACATGAAAATGCAGTATGTATGATGTTCGGTATTTGAATGGTTCAAGTCCCACACTAGACCAATCAATTACATTGAGCAAGATGTCTTAGCGAACCATCCTCCCATACAGGGCCACTCTCAATGCAAGATATTTTATGTGCGCATCATAGTTCTAAGGGGCTTCGACCTAGAGCACACAATTCCCCACTTATTTGCAATCAATGGCATAAATAAATCCAAGGCGTCAAAAATATTAACTAACCTCAGTGAGAAGTGAACTAACCGAATACCAAAGGGTTGAATCTTATGATTCAGATTGGGACCCCCATACAAGTCCTATCCCAAATCCTTTCATCTTACCACTAGTATTTTGAGTCCCATACCTCTCACCTTGGGCGGAAACAAATAATAGTAAGTCTCTCAATGGACTAAATAATGGTATAACATGCCTTAAGTCTAGGCAGTATACTTAATAATAAGTTATACATATTATAGTTAAATATCACAAGTCTAGTGGAATTCACTTAGGATGTTCATATAGCAAGAGTTTCAATATCATTCAATAACATTAACCAATCATACATAAGGTCTCACAACAATTTTATAAGGTCCATCAATTAGCCAACATAATTCATATTATTAGGTTTATATGGATTTCATGCTATATGGAGGGTTTAGAGGATCAATAAGGAAGTCTAAAAATAGATTAGATTATCAATGTAGGGTTTACAGGGTCTTAAAGTGTCAAATTGGGTTCATTGTGGCCAACCGGCAGGGTCTTGGCAGTGTTCCGGTACACCAGTAGGGTTAGCTACAGTGTACAGACATTGGCTAGCTTAATCGGCAAGGTGTCGGTAGGGTGTTTAACAAGTAATGAAGGCCATCCGGTAGGGTCCCGGTAAGGTGTCGGTACGCTAGTAGTGTTGTGGAACTCTACTGGCACACCAGTTGGGCCGGTAGGGGCTAGGCAGTAGCCTGCCTATGCCCAGGTCAAAGGATTTCATCACCCGGCAAGCTAATCGGTACACTGGTTAGTTTGCCGGTTCAGGGGAAATTGATTTAAGTAATGAAAATTTACAGGGCGATTCATTTATCCATCCCAGGGCTTCGTGCATGGTTATTTGGTCAATTCAATTATCATATAATTTCAGACATTAATAATACTTAAATAATTCTAGTTTCTTGGTATGTTTGATGTCTTATCGTGAACAACATAAATTATTGTTATTAAAACACATGTGATCTTTCTGGGTTTTATTAGTATGATCATGAGGAAGGGTTTTGTATGCAAGGAAGAAAGGAATTCCCCATCATATGCCATTAGATGAGAAGCAAATACGCGAGACACTAAAGGAAAACTCACCTTGTTGCTATAGGGATTACTACCATTGTTGATTCTTTTCATGTTCTTTTACCTTTCTAATCTTCTAGCCTTTTCCTAGTTCTTTTAGGGATTCCCACAAAATTTGATATGTTCCTAACGTCTAAATCCCTTAGTTTATCTTGTTTTATAAGTTTTAAGTGTTAGAGTTGTATTACGACTAGTAGTTGGTGTTTAATTGTTAGTCTAATGTCCTAGTTCAATTATAACTTAACCATTAAGTGTCCTGATCTAATTCTCACGAAGCTTACTTATTAAATAGTCTAATTGGGCCTTAGCTTAATTGGTCTTTAGTCTTATTGGGCTTTAATTAAGTCTAGCTTAATTAGTTATTTGAGTTAGGTCTTCTTTGGTTAATCCTAATTTAATCTATTCACCCAGTTTTTTTGTTTAAGCTATAATTCTTCATCAATGTCTTTGGTTTGTTTATTAAAGTTTCTAATCCGAATATTATCCATCTTATTAATAACCTAGGTTAGTTCTAAGTGAGGAGTGCTTTAATTACCATTTTTCCCTTTGTATTAAAGTTCTTTTTAGTCTGGATTTTTCAGGTCTTTACTTTGTACTAGTCTGCCATTATATAAAAGTATAGATCGTACAAAATCTTTAATTTGTAATTTGTAGCAATAGTACTGTCGACATGAAACTTTTTCTCTATTCCCACCATCTAAATCTGTAATCTATTATGACATATTTATTAACAAAATCAGTAACAAAATTAATACTTAATTATATTTAAATAAATAATCAATTTAGAACGACATTAAAAATTACCTTTTTGTTCATGCTTGAAAATATCAACTGCAGATTTGATTTTTTCTGTGTTATAATCATGATTGGCTTTATCAACGAAATCATCATCCTTTTCGCAATGTCTTATTTCCTTCAATCCAAATAGCTGCAACTTGATCAATGGATGGTGCATTGTAGACCCTTTGGTCCAATTTAACATCACTTCTTATATGAATCTCATAATTTTCCAATGAAGTACAACCATAAGCTTTTCACAGTATGCTCTTGTAGATCTGCATCTTGCAATATATTAATTCTATTTTGGAGTTCATTGTCGGTATCATAGAAATATAGTTGAAAATAACATGGGTTGTTTTCTTGCAGTGTGAAGCCAGGTAGATCATGGTATATTTGACCTTGTGCTCAAAATGTATAAATACCACATCTAGAGTTGGCTAATTCTATATCTAAATTCACTCCAAATGATGTGAACGCAAATATACAATTGTATGCACGTATGCATCTCTGAAACTCTACTGCTTGGTTGTGTTGTGACATAAATAAGCTATACAACTCTTCTACAACTCTATTAGTAGCTAACACAACTTAGCCATTGTAGGAACAAAAGGTAGGAGGTTCATATTCAAACTTTTCTGCATTACAATAAGTACATACTGAAACTTTCTTGAGGATGTGTAAGGTTGAGCATACTGGATAATATATTAGGTTGCTTAGAATTATAAAATCAAATATCAATTCATCAATATATATTTTGAATAAAACGAAAAAATACAAAATTTATTTGTTTTTTATTCTAATAACATACCTTCAAATTCACGACAAACTAATTAAGCTTAACTTTATGTCTGTCTATGATGATATTATTGCTTCTCCTCCTTTTTTTTAGAATTAGTAACACTTTGAATATATTGTTTTCGTCCTTTTGATAGACAGGCGTATATATGTCTTTTTGGTACATACGTTGATTCATAAAATTTGCAGGATAAATTTATATATTTAATACGAATATCAATATCAACAATAAATAAGTAAATATATACAAGTTACAATTTATAGGATTAAAAATAAGATGTTTATTATATTCCATTTGTGATAAATGTTGTTTCAAAAGTAACCAGAATTTTGTCATATAATATTAGCACCATAAAGAAAATAATATTGTAGTTCATTTACACTTCAGTTAAAAATAAATTAAAAGAGAAGATACATCTTTGATTTTTATCACGCTTCGGATCCCAATGCCCGAATCCCGAGGTGGGTCGCACGGATCACGAGGTGCGACCTTCGGGTTCCAAACCATGGAACACGACTCAACAACCAAAAACAGAAATAAAAAGTCTATAAAAACTTTCATTAAATCAATTCAGAGTGCAGAAGAAACTAAATCATTTAATACAAATGGCTTTACAAAAGCCTACAACCCATAAATAATTAACTAACTCAACTGCCCTATTACATCAATCAAACTATGAATTAAGAACAGAAAATAACTAAAACACCACCGATCCACGTTATCATCAAATAATCTTAACCTGTAACAATAACAGGTTGTGTGAGTAAGAAAGATTCTATCATCCGTTCTCAAGAGACAATGTTAGTCCAAATAATATAAAATCATCACGACATAAAGACAATAACAGTAAACATGTCATGCAATCATTCCATCATGCCAATCAATTCATATGAAAGCACTCTACTATTCGGTGATTAGCCGGTTCACAAATCTCCACCAACACCCCGGTCCACGACCTTACGGTCAATATGTCTCCACATCAATTATCCCACGAGTACATCGTGGTTTTGTAGGATTCGCAACCTACCGGGCTCAATTCCCGAAGCTATTTCGTACATTTAGGGATTAACACCCATGGAGGCCTTCAAAGAGGACGTTTACCCACGTACATTTAGGGATTTAACCCATGGAGATCTTATATCCAAGACGATTACCCACACTAACAAGTCTCCATATTACAATTCGTTGATGCCCGGTTGACCGGACTCAACAATCAAACAAATCAGTAGGATTAACGGTGATAATGTCCTTTGGAAGTTATCCGTGCGCCCATACACACGAATAATCCTTGGGATATCATCACAAGCTTCCTTTCCAAGATATTCATGCATAGTCAATTTATGTCATACAACACTTCAATTCAGTGCATATATATAATAGTGATTGAGAAATGTCAGATCATAACAATTAGATTCAAGCATGGTAGATAACGTGTTAAACAATCATACTCACTTAATTTGATTCAATTTGGCTTAAATTTGTATTTTCGGTAGCCTTTTTGGTAGACTGAGGTTCTGCTGAATGGGGTCTTCGGTGGACTCTTCGGTATGCCGAAGGTCTATCAAATGGTCTTGGGTTGGTCTTGGTAGGGTCTTCGGTTAACTGAGATCCTTCGGTAGGCCTTACAAAACATAAAGATGTGGTCTATGGTGCTCGGTATACCGAGTAAGGTTCGTTAACAATTCCAGAATCTGAAAAGAGTGTTTGTGGGTCTCGGTAGCCTATTCGGTAAACCGAATAGTCTGCTACCTGTGTTCGGTGTACTGGTTCGGCATGCCCAGTAGGCTGCCGAGCCTTGCGTTTTTGGTCCAATTACTAGATTTTGATTCCAAATCAACTTAATACTCAAATATGATAGTGGTATCCATCAAAAGCACAATTTTTCACATTCAAGCATGCTCCTAAATCTATGAACATTATAATCAAACTTAACATGCATTAAAACATATAAAATCATAATTAAATCTGGAATTCAGTCTAGCATCCTATACATTTCATAACATATGATTAATCACACACACATATTGGTATAAATAGGTTTAGCACCATTTTAACATCAAGATACCGCTATCAAACATCAAATTACATATTAGTGACTTCTTAAATCTCACGAGAATATTGAAGAATTTGCAACTTATTGTTATGCTCCTTTAGATCATAACGTGTTCTTCCTACTGCTTCTTCCTTTTCTGCTCAATTCCAAGCTTCAGCCACAATCATCCCTCTTTCTCTCTCTAATTCTCTCTTACTTTCTTCCTAAAGTGTTGTACATGTTTCCCCCTCCTAACCTTTCTTTAATAGAGTTCATATCTTCTCCCAAGAGCATGCTAATTCCAAACGTCCTAAGCAATATCTTCATGTCTTTATCCAATAAAAACCCTTCTATTCTCTAATTAAAACTCTTTCTATTCATAATCCAAATCCTAATTAAATTAGAAACAAACCTTCTAGACCTTTAACCAATTAGAAACTTTCTTATCCTATTCTATTCTCAATCCTTCCCAATCTTAATCCAAATCTAATTAGGAACCACTTTCTTATTAAAATAGAAACTCCCGCTCTCATGCTAATCCCAATCAAATATTTATTAGAATCTCTCCCTATTCAAAACTCAATAGAATTACTAAACGATCCCTTCTTACTAATTCAATTATGATTCACACGTTTCCACCATTCTAGCAAATTCCATCTATAATAAAATTTAGTTCCAATGCTATAATTTAATTACAACTTTTAACTAAACCTTTGAATTACTTATTTATTGTCCCTAATTCTAGGTTAGGATCAGTACAACCTTCCCTCCTTAGAGAAACTTCATCCCCAAAATTAAGAAATTTCATCCCCGAAATTAAGAATTTAAGCAATGCTAGATTTCTAGAATGTTCATTCCTATAGTCTGTTATGCTTTAGTCATGTTATTCTCAATGTAAAATATGCTCACATACAAAATAATTCATATCATTCACAAAATTCATCAAGCAAGTCATGTCATACATACCACCAAATCATGTGATTCATAGGTTTACATGTTTCTATGTTCCTTTCTAGGTCTCACCAAACTTAAGAATCTCTAGATCAATTAGCACTAATAATCATAACAAGTAATCCTAACAAGTAATCACACAAGCATATCAAACAAGCATGTTATGCACCCATCATACAATTCAATCATGTGAGTCCTAGTGTCCACTTCTACGTTCTCTTATCCTTAGGTATACTTACCTAGTGCTATGATACCAATCTGTCACCCCCTGGATCCCAATGTCCGAATTTCGAGGTGGGTGGCACGGATCACGAAGTGCGACCTTCGGGTTCCAAACCATGGAACGCGGCTCACAACCAAAAACAGAAATAAAACGTTTATAAAAACTTTCATTAAATCAATTCAGAGTGCGGAAGAAACTAAATCATGTAATTCAAATTGCTTCAGAAGAGCCTACAACCCATAAATAATTAACAAACTCAACTGCCCTATTACATCAATCAAACTATGAATTAAGAATAAAAATAACTAAAACAACACTGATCCACGCTATCACCCAATCATCTTTACTTGCAACAATAATAGGTTGCGTGAGCTTGGAATGCCTAGTAAGAAGAATTCTATCATCCGTCCTCAAGAGACAACGTTAGTCCAAACAATATACAATTATCATGACATAAAGACAATAACAGTAAACATGTTATGCAATCATTCCACATCACATAAACATTTCATCATGCCAATAGATTCATACGAAAGCACTCTACTATCCGATGATTAGCCGGTTAACAAATCTCCACCAACATCCCGGTCCACGACCTTACGGTCAATATGTCTCCATATCAATTATCCCACGTGTACATCGTGGTTTTGTAGGATTCGCAACCTACCGGGCTCAATTCCCAAAGCTATTTCATACATTTAGGGATTAACACCAGGGAGGCCTTCAAAGAGAACGTTTACCCACGTACATTTAGGGATATAACCCAGGGAGGTCTTATATCCAAGACAGTTATCCACACCAACAAGTCTCTATATTCCAATCCGTTGATGCTCGGTTGACTGGACTCAACCATCAAACAAATCAGTAGGGTTTCCTGTGATAATGTCCTTTGAAAGCTATCCGTGCGCCTATACACACGAATAATCCTTGGGATACCATCACAAGCTTCCTTTACAAGATATTCATGCATAGTCAATTTATCTCATACAACACTTCAATTTGGTTCGTATATATAACAGTGATTGAGAAATGTCAGATCATAACAATTAGATTCAAGCCTGGTAGATAATGTGTTAAACAATCATAGTCACTTAATTTGATTCAGTTCGGCTTCAATATGTATTTTTGATAGACCGAGGTTCTGCCAAATGGGGTCTTCGGTGGACTCTTCGGTATGCCGCAGGTGTATTGAATGGTCCTGGGTAGGTATCGGTAGGGTCTTCGGTTAACTGAGATCCTTCGGTAGGCCTTAAAGAACATAAATACGTGGTCTATGGTGCTCGGAATAACTTTCGGTGTAAGGTTGGGTAACAATTCGAGAATCTGGAAAGAGTGTCTGTGGGTCTCGGTAGCCTATTCGGTATACCGAATAGTCTGCCGAGTGTGTCCGGTGTACTGGTTTGACATGCTGACTAGGCTGCTGAACCTCGTGTTTTTGGTCCAATTACTAGATTTTGATTCCCAATCAACTTAATACTCAAATATGATCGTGGAACCATCAAAAGCACAATTTTTCACATACAAGCATGCTCCTAAATCTATGAACATTATAATCAAACTTAGCATGCATTAAAACATATAAAATCATAATTAAATCTAGAATTCAGTCTAGCATCCTTTATAGTTCATAGTATATGATTAATCACACACACATATTGGTATAAACAGGTTTTAGCACCATTTTAATATCAAGATATTGCTATCAAACATCGAATTACATATTATTGACTTCTGAAATCTCACGAGAATAATGAAGAATTTGAAACTTGCAGTTATGCTCCTTTAGATCTTAACGTGTTCTTCTTGCGCATCTTCCTTTTCTGTTCAATCCCAAGCTTCAGCCACAATCGTCCCTCTTTCTCTCTCTAATTCCCTCTTACTTTCATCCTAAAGTGTTGTACACGTTTCCCCCTCCTAACCTTTCTTTTATAGAATTCATATCTTCTCCCAACAGTATGCTAATTCCAAACTTCCTAAGAAATATCTTCATGTCTTTATCCAATAGGAAACCTTCTATTCTCTAATTAGAACTCTTTCTAATCATAATCCAAATCCTAATTAAATTAGAAACTAACCTTCTAGACCTTTAACCAATTAGAAACTTTCTTATCCTATTCTATTCTCAATCCTTCCCAATCTTAATCCAAATCTAATTAGGAACCACTTTCTTATTAAAATAGAAACTCCCTCTCTCATACTAATCCTAATCAAATATTTATTAGAATCTCTCCCTATTCAAATCTCAATAGAATTACTAAACTAACCCTTCTTACTAATTCAATCGTGATTCACACGTTTCCACCATTCTAGCAAATTCTAACTATAATACAATTTAGTCCCAATGCTAAAATTTAATTACAACTTTTAACTAAACCTTTGAATTACTTAGTTATTGTCTCTAATTCTGGGTAAGGGTCACTACAATTTTGATGAATTGTAAGAATATATTTTATCTTCTCTACTAGGTCTTTGTTTGATTTTGATTTCGTCAATACAATTGACAAATGACAGTGGAATTTTAAATAAGTCATAAAATTTTAATCTTATATGAGTTAATAATCATGAACTATTAATAACGTTGTATAGATTGATTCTAATCAAATTAAAAAATGATTGTAAATATGTAAAAATTTTGTAATTTCAATTAGAATGGTACTCCAACGTGAATTAAGATCATGCACATTTATTCGAACTGGATGTGTAAATTATATACCATAATCAGAAAGTACAACATATTATGAACTACTTTCGACATTGTTATTATGGATCTTCATTGAATGCTTTGTGGACATCTATCCACCCAATGCTTTCTGACATTCAAAGACAGTCATTCGCCCTTTTTTTTAATTTAGAATTTTTGAAGCCTTCAAGAGTAGAAAATTTGTGTACCTGCTCTTGGAAGTCATCTTCTTCCTTTCGTTTCTTTATGCATCTTCTTTTGTAAAAACTTTTCTTTGGTGCTATTTGCAATCCTTGCTCTATTAAAAAACAAAAAATAAATTTAATAAGAATATGTAATTTTGTCAATGATATTATTTTATAATAAAAAGTTTTATGAGACAATTGTTTTATAATTTTAAATGTTGACAATATGTAAAATAATTATTTATTACTCGATAGGATATTATTATGTTCAATTACATGAATTTTTTATATATACTGTGTAAACAACAATAGTAATAAAGAGTTACATGTATGATACTTAAGAAATATAAGAGACACAAAATAAGATAAGCAGTCAAAAATTGCAAGTATCATACATAGAGGTTCAATAGCCCTACAATAGCACTTAAGAGAAAACATTCTTAAATATAAGAGATAATGTTAGGAAAAAAATAAGAAAACATTCTTAATATGATGAAATGTATGAATATAATTTATCTTTTCTGGTAGGTCTTTATTATCTAGATAACAAATGAGAAAACATTCTTAATATAATTGCCAAAGTTAAATTTTCTATTACATGTTTAAAAAAATCATATGTTTATAGGCATACAATAATAGTTAAGAGATAATGAGTAAAATACAACCTGGTTGGCATAATTAGTTTATTTATTTATTTATTTTTTTAAATCTTTGTCTAATTATACAATCAAGCTTTCAATAGTGCAACATGAATGAGAAGATTTTTCGTTAATTACAGAAAGGAAGAGGGAAAAAATCAGTAGTCCACTATGAATGGGCCTATTTTGAACATTAAAATTATTTTGGTCATTACAAACAAGGGAAGGAAAAAATGATAGAAAATATTTAACATGACTCGATTTTCCTGCCATATGAAGTTGTGTGATCAATCAAATGTTTTTGTAAAGAAATTTTTTTTTTTGATAGTAGGATTTGAACTCACGCACTAACTATAAGTCATCTTATGAGTAGAGGTTGGGAGATGCTGTTGGATATGTATCAAATTTATGGGCTTCTAAAATTTTGGACTTATCTAACAATGTTCTTTTGTCTAAAACAAGTTTTTTCTTTTGTGGTTTCAAATTTCAGATTTTATCTTTTGGTTTTTCATGAAATTTTGAATCTTCCCTCCCATTTTAAAGTCTTGTGTTTGTAGGAGGAGAATCCCACATTGGAACTTCTCTTCTCCTTCTTTCTGTATATATATAAAGATTGGTTGTAGTTGGGTTGGAGACCTAACAAAGGAGAGTGTGATGGAGGGACATTGTTGGGGTTGTCCGGGGATTCCTTTCACACACGCGCACGTGCCGTCTTCGGTCGAAAATTTAATCATTATGATTGTGATCCTGTAAAAACATCTTATGATTCTAGTGTTCATTTATTTAAAAATAGAGGAGTCGGTGTATCACAACTAGAATATGCAAAGATCATAGGTAGTGTAATGTTCTTAATGAACTGTATTCGTCTAGACGTAGCATATACTGTGAGCAGACATAATAGATACACTCATAATCCTGGACGAGAACATTGGGCTGCAATACATAGACTTCTTAGATATTTGCGAGGTATAATAAATCTAGGAATAAATTATAGTGGATATCCAGCTGTACTTGAAGTTTATTGTGATGCCAACTGGATATCAGATAATGATGAAACCAACTCCACTAGTGGTTATGTATTTACTTTAGAAGGTGGAGTTATTTCCTGGAAGTCGTCTAAACAAACCTGTATTGCCAGATCTACTATGGAATCTGAGTTTATAGCATTAGAGATGGTAGGAGGTGAAGCTGAATGGTTAAGGCATCTCTTAACAGATATACCTTTGTGAACCAAACAGGTTCCATTTGTATCTCTTCATTGTGACTCCCAAGCTACAATCGCTATAGCTAAAAATAAGATCTAAAATGGAAAGAAAAGACATATACGATTGGGACATAATATTGTCAGGCAACTAATTAGCAATGGAGTCATTGCAATTGAGTTTGTAAGGTAAGAAAAGAACTTAGCAGATCCTTTGACCAAAGGACTATCTCGAAAGATAATCTAAGAAACATCGAGGGGGATGGGACTTAAGCCAAATGAGTGAGTTTCCTGTGATGGCAACCCAACCTATGTGAATGGAGATCCCAAGAATTAGGTTCAATGGGTAAGAACAAGTCACAGAGCGACTCAGAGTATGCACTATCATTATGAGTTTTTAAATTCTATGTTCCTCCCTTTGATGTAGATACTGTAAATTGCGACATGTGTAAGGATGAGTCATTAACTCTTAATGAATTCATAGCCTAATTATTTGGTGGTGTGCTTGTTGCAATGCACACTTGACGTGTTCACCTATGTGAGTGAGGAAGTGAGGCCGCTTCCTATGAGAACTGGGTTAGTTCTCTAGAGCACTCATAAAAATCCAGGTAGGGCGCATGGCCTTAAAGTGCCCAATCGAGAACTTGTTAGATACTGAATGAGATGTGTGTGATACATCCGCTTGGTTCACAATTGGATGTTAGGTTCAAGAATTTTTTTCACCGAATATTTGTCGATTTATTAACACTAAATGTCGATTCAAGTCTTTAAGACATCGATATCATTGCATCTCGTTCTTGCCCAATTTTTTTATTGAACTATTTTATTATACAGTTTGATCCATGTGGGGGATTGTTGGATATGTATCAAATTTATGAGCCTAATTATGGGGTTCTAAAAGTTTGGAATTATCTAACAATGTTCTTTTGTCTAAAACAAGTTTTGTCTTTTGTGATTTCAAATTTCAGATTTTAACTTTTCGTTTTTCATGAAATTTTGAATCTTCCCTCCCATTTTAAAGTCTTGTGCTTGTAGGAGGAGAATCCCACATTGGAACTTCACTTCTCCTTCCTTGTGTATATATATAAGGATTGGTTTTAATTGGGTTGGAGACCCAACAAAGGATAGTGCGATGAAGGGACATTGTTGGGGTTGTTCGAGGGTTGCCTTTCACACACGCGCACGCGTCATCGTCGTCGTCGTCGTCGTCGTCGTCCGTCTGGTCAGTCGGTTGGGTCGGGGCGTGGCGTGGCGTGGTGTCTAATATGACTTGATTGACCTGCCCCTGCCTACATGTTTTATATCTTTTAAATAAATTATAATTAATTTATTAATTCAGTTTATTGCCGGTTTTAAATGGCTAATAGACTTGGACAAGAGAGTTAGAGAATTAATAGATCCACTAAAAGTCACGTCTCTTAGTGGACAGTTGTCTTTATCTTTATATAGGAGACATGAGGTCTTTATAGAGAACACTAAGAAAAACAAAGTTTCTCTTCTCTTTAAGCTCTGTTTTACTATTCAGTTAACTATTTCTATTTGGGCGTTCTGACAAATTCGAGACGTCAGTACTGCGAGTGCATGCAAACTGAGTCTGGGTCGTTGTATCCTGGAGGTCGATTGCCAGTAGTCATTTGCACTGAGGAATTACCGAGTGGGGCGAATTCGATTCTTAAAGACAGCTGATTCTTCCGCGCCTCGATCAATACTAATGAGATAATTCTTCTACTGTTCTATTACAGATTTGTTCATTGCTGTTGTGTTGTTGTAATCGACATCCATCATCTACTGTGAGTATAAGTTTGTTTAATTTCCAATTTAATTATGACTTCTGTTATTTAATCAGTGCAAATCTTAACAAATTTTCTTTCCAACAATCTTATCTGAGATTAGTTCCAAAAGATGCCAAATAGATGCTGTTTATTAAATATGAGGCCAAGGTGTCGTTTGGCTCCCATTCTGGATCAGGAACTCATTCCTGGAACCCATTCAAGGAACTCATTTTGAAGGTTTCTTGATTGTGTTTGGTTAGTATAGACACCCCAATTTGCACGGAAAAAAACTTGCTTTTTGATCTTTGAAACTTTTGGAGGCTTGAGCTTGGCATCTTTTTATCTCTGATCTCAGTTCTTAATCTCAAACCATTTGACCCAAAATTCTCCATGAAATCCCAAAAATCAATGAAATTACCAAAATACCCTCAGTGGACCCCATGCGCTTCGTCATTCACCAAAATACATTTCTAACATCATAAATGAATTCTCGGCTGAAAATGAGTTCCAACTAATATATTATCGTCTAGTTTCGAGATCATATGAGAAAATGACCGTTTTGGCCCTGATATCGTTTCGGGTCAAATTTAGGAATTTTTGGACTTCAGAAAAATATTTCGATTCCATATTTGACCTTTTCATGTAGAACTCATCAAGTAGCTGTAATTTGCTCAAAATCTGAGATTGATACTAGGAGGGGTATTTTTGGTATTAAATCTTAATTAGGTGGGCTTTCAAGTAATTAAAGTGAGAAATAAGATAAATAAAAATATAATAAAAAAGAAAAATAAAAAAGGTGGTTAAATTAAGTTTTAAATCAAATTAGGATTAAAATTGGATTAGACTTAGATTAGGATTAGGTTTGGGTGAGGGGAATTTGTGATATTAGAGGAAAAGAAGGGGGTGTGGAAATGAAATTAAGAAGATGTTTTCTTCTTCCTCACGGCTTCTCTGTCTTCACGGAAGAGAGAGAAAAATTTGCTGAGGAGAAAATCAAGGAGAATGAAAGAGAGGGATATGGCAAAGTCAGAAAAAGGAGATTGAGATAGGAAGAAAAGGATGAAGAGATAAGGAGTGAAAGAGGTTAGATGGGATTTTGGCAAAAAAATAATAGGGAAGAGTTTGAGTTAGAGAAGGAGTGGAGGACGGTGGCCGATGCCTCCATATCTATAAAATGGGGTGACCCCAAGAAGAAGGGGAAGGAGAATTTTTGTGAAGAAATACATCCAAAACCACCCCTCTGTTCTTGTTGTTCGGCCAAGTCCGGCCAAAGCCACTGCGTTATGACCTGTTCCATGGCAACCTTTCCTGTTCAGTTGCTCGGCCACCTCTAGCCATCACCATCCTCTTTCTTTCATCCATTGCTGTAATCCCATCTTCCATTTCCCCATAAAAACCCAGTCTCAAGTTTTCCTTCTCTCTCTCTGGTCATTGTCCCCTGCTGCAGCATCTAACCCATCCCTCCTCCGTTCCCTTATTCTCCGGCCAAATCCAAACACCCATTCAATCCCCCGTTCTTCTACAAAAACCCAAGAACCTATATCCCCAAACCAAAGAACCAAAAAAACAAACCAAGGAAAAACAAGCCAAAAAATCAAACCGGAAGAAAACCAGGCCCTAAGGATCTGTTTGGCAGAATAAAAAAAAGGAAAAAATAGCATACATCTTCATCTTTTGCCGCCACCTATAAAGTCGAGTTCCCCAGGAGTAAAATATCAAAGAATTTGGGCTACTAGTTGCTACAGGTATTTAAATTTTCATTTATATATTTTTAATTATCGTGGAGATTAATGATGTATTGAAAGCATATTATGGATAGTTTTATTTTTTTGAATATCATTAGTCCATGGTTGTAGTAATTTGGATTTGAATGGATTTTGATAAACATTTATGGGTATTTTTGGCTTATTTAATATCTTGGAGAATCTAATTACATCATTAATTTGTTTATTTCCTGTTATTAGTTTAGAAGGATTAGGATTAGTTTTATTTTAATATTCTTAGCTTTTAGGAACTTAGATATGGTTATTAGTTTAGGATTTTCCTTTTAACTTTACTTTTTTAGGTATTTCTAGATTTTATTGTTTTTAGGATTTTTATTTAATTGGATATATTTTATTATTTTGATAAGGTTAATTATTCACTTAGGTACTTTTAGAGTTTCTTACATTTTTATTACTATTATTATTTTGTGAGATTAAGCTTTTTAAACTTATTTATTTAGGATTAGACAAGTTTTGAGATCCTTAGATTTTAGGGTTCTTAATTTTTATTTTTTTGAGATGTTTTTTTTTATCTTAGGTTTTTTTTTTTAGGTTTTTTCTATCCTAGGATATTTGATATTTAGAGATTTAGATATTTTATTTTTAGGTTCTTGGATTATTTCTTTTAGAAATTTCCTAGGTTTATTTTATTATATTAGGATTCTAGTTAAATTGGCCAAATAGAATTAAACCAGGTAATCGATTAACTGGAAGAGAGTGGGTGCTTAACACCTTCCCGCTCTCTTAAATAAACCTTCCTACCAAATCTGGTTAGACCATTGTTTAAAATCTTATATTTTTAGGTATATTTTGAGATAAAAGATAAACCCTTGGGTGACCATTCACACCTGAACTTAATGAGTGGTGTCGGTTCCTATTTACCTAATCTATCTGGGGTCTACCCGACTCGGGGTAGTTCACAAGGGGTATTGGGGGTGATAGGTCGTCGCTGAAACAACATGAGGGCATCCATACGAATTATCCTCATTTCCAGTAGCAGCGTATGGGGTATCTGGAAATATACCATACCCCGTCCTCCTCCTCCAACATAAGGCAGAGTGTCATTGCCTCCATATCTGTAAGATCCAGACTCCCCTGATTCTTGGCTCTGATAAGATGGTGCTGGGTGATGTCCCTTATACCCTCCATACCCTCCATACCGTTCATATTCGTTATAGCCTCCATACCTGCCGTATGATGCTGATGAGGAAGATCCCTGCTGCCCACACCCCACATCCAAGTTCCCAAGCTATGAGAGATGGATGCCTCATCCTGTGCTCCCAAATGTTTCTTCCCCTCTTGTTCCCCTTGCTCCCCTTACTCCCCTTACTCCCTGTACCCCGACGCTGAGATTGAGAAGAATGGCTGGCTCCACCACGTG